>JAVQJX010177566.1:0-10893 GCA_036025115.1 Ambassis agassizii
TTCAGTAAAAATTGCATTAAAGCATTGTTTCATGCAAAACATATCAACTGGTGCCAATACCTTTGTCTCCAACTGTAGCACTGCTAGATTTATAAAAGACAATATGAGCAGTTTGTTTGTTTCCTCAAAACCAGTAAACATCACCTATTCAAAGGTGGTTCCCCTGAGAAAGACAGTAAATGACAAACAATGTGAGGGAAAAGTGCTGTGTCATCCCAGCGGAATGAATGTGCAGTAAGTGTGCAGATTTTTCTAGGAGAATAATCAAAACCAGTGTTGGCATGACGTGACGTGAACTTCACTCTTTGATGGGATGGAACAATAACATTTATTTTGTAACGGAACATTTTATTCAGTTCAACTGGCTTTCTGCAGTGATTACTGGTGGAATTAAATTATCCTAACAATACAGAACTAAACAGCACATAATTTAGTGATATGTTGTCATCTCTTTCAAATGTTAGAGCTGGACAGAAATAGCAGGAAGGACTCTATATCGCGTGATTAAAAGATAAAAGTGAAAGCGAATGGCTGACACAATCGGTCAATGTTTACGTCTTCTCTGTCAGTCAAAATGAATCCCTAACTCACTCTCCCTCTTATTGGTGGCCAGCTTGGCTGCTGGCAATTCTGTTTCAATGCGTTTCTTTCCCTTTCGTGCCTGTTTTCTTCAGGGGTAGTGTATTTATTTTGTGGTCTTTGTGTAACTTGTCCTGGCATTCTTTCAGGTCATGTTGCACTCTAAAGATGACAACAACCTTGCAAGGTGAGGTTGAATGCAGGCAGGTGGCTGAATGCAACCAAGCTGGGCAGAGACTGGGGCTTGCCCTGTTATTTGCAAAATATATTATTGTTGTGTTCGACATGCTGTCATGCCAGCAGCTTATTGTTCACATGGGTCAAACAGACCTTCCCAGTCCAGTCAAGTCCCTGCCAGCCAAGCATGCCACATCTACATGAGGCTGGAGATAAGAAGAACGACAGGGGAGGTCATTAAAACAGAAACATCACTGCTCTGAGTCTGAATATGAATCAGGTGCAAGCACGTGATTCTCCGGAGAGGAAGCCTTTGCCTGTTGCATTGGCTGTCCATTTTCTGGCAAGAACCATCAAAATGCAGACTGAGGGGTATGGATAATGGACTGTCTCACAGTGGAACAGCGCTCTGCACACCCCATGCCATTCCCTCAGACACGCACTCCTGCTGTAGTCTGCGCTACACATCCTCTCTTTTCAACCCTAGGGAGGTGCTGGCAAGTGGCCAACCATCACCAAGCGTGTTAGTGACTGAATATGTTCTTGTGTATTTGTGTGTGATTTTTTTCTGTGTGGGAATATAGGAAGCACTTGCTCGCCAAGATCTATGCTTATTAATGCCCTACAGACTAAGTGCTCTCTTTTGCGCTCTCCTCTGCCAATCTCATCCGCCTTCTGAGTGGTCATTGCTCAGAGGGAAGGAGGAGGAGGAGGAGGAGCTGGTGCTGGGGGATAGAGTAGGGTGCTGGAGGGAAGTACAAGAACAAAGTAGAATACGAGAGGAAGCATACTATTGGGCTTCAGCAGGGCTGAACCCTCCCGCTGTCTCCCAGCTGCCTTCTCTGTTTGATGCTGAAAGCGATCAATAAACTCAGAGCTGTGCCTCAGATTGTCTCACACTACTCGCCCTAACCACACACACACCAACTTTCACCAACCACTTGTGACCAGTGTCACACACACCTGATTAGATCTATTCAAATGCACATTTTACACATGATCATGAATGAGTTATGAACCTTCACACAGTCTGCTTTTTTAGCATTGGGAGGATTTACCTGAATATACTCACAGTTCCATCAGAAACCACGTTGCATGCACACACAGACACACACTTACTTAACTGCCTCCATAACCTTGTAACAAGTACAGAGACCCAGAGAAATTTCTGTGGTTGCCTTCGTGCTTGGGCCTAATGTTATTCTAATAGTTTAGCTTAGAGCAGCTGAGATGGTCATAACTCTATACGAGTCTGTTCTCTGAGTGCATGTTAAGGTGGCTGTGTAATGAGGCACCTGGGACAAAGCATAAAGAGGCCCATAGCTCCTGTCTGAGAGAGGTAGGGCAAAGAGACCAGAGCTAGTTTAAGCATATTTAAGGGCACCATAAAGAGAGCCTGATCTATTCCATCTACTTGAAAGATGGACCTGGCTAAGTCTCGTTTTTTGTTGATTTTCTTGGCAAGACATCCATCTCCCTTAACACCACATCCATTCATAACCATCACCTCCTTTTACTGTCTTGCTGCCTTTCTCTCAGCACCTCTCTCCCTGCACTGGGTATGGATGGCGGCATGCCACTTTGCCCTCTGGGTACCCTTGTCTGATTAAGGAGAAGAGGTTTTTGTGGCCATGGCATCTGGCAGGGGTCAACCTGCATATAAGAAACAATGCTGTATACATTCTGCAGCACAAAGCAAACAGAGAGGGACGCTCCTACTGGACCCGACTGAAAGAACCACATGAATGCAAACAGACCTCAGTACTGCAGAGTGGACCCCCTGAATGAGGGGTCCTGTTTGATTTAATCCCAGCAATGCGCCCTGAACCTCACGCACACACAGATTTCACAGGCATTACTTGGGGCCGCTATTTGCACTGAGGCTATAGCACATCGCAGAGAGGTAACCCACTGAGGATGCCAAAGGTTTGGATTTTCCCATGATAGCAACCACTCTCACTGGATAGAGGGTGAGTAACCAGGAAGGAATCTGTCCCCTTTCAATGGCCACTGAAAAGGGAGCTGTGAAATTGTCCAAAATTTCTGTGTGTGTAAACAGAGGACTGAGGGGGGGACCCGGGGAGCCTGCCTAGGCCAGTCCACTTGCTTCCCTGGACTCTTTCTCTACCTCACATTCTCTCTCTCTGTCTGTCTTTGCCCCTCCTCCCTTTTTCACTAGGCGCTCCTGTCTCAAATTAATTTCTGTCTGTCCCCCCTCCCCACTCTGAACAAGTCCCACACTGTGAGGACACGGGAGCATTTCTGCATGCTGTTCTCAGATGGTATTAATTAGTTTTGATCTTTTCTTATCGAGAGACAGATGCTAAATACTTAAATAACATTCACTGCACAGACTGTATTTATCTCCCAAAGAAGAATATTGCCTTATGAACAGACAACAAGGGTGAGAGAAGAAGAAAAACACACCTGTCTAGATGTACCTACTGTAACTAACTTTATCTGACAACAGCGCTCAAAAGTGTAAATCTGTTCCTCCAGTTTGAGTGAGCACGACCACACACAGAAATTTCCCTGAACTTATTTTTTGTTGGTTGCTAGGTGATAGCTTCAGCTCCCACGAGCATGCTGTGTGAATGAGGAGGGGTAACTAATGTCCTCACCCAATGACCGCACTCTCAACAGACTGTTCTTGTCCAGTTAAAAAAAAAAAAATAACATTATGCTACTTCCTCAATGTAATCAAACACAGTGCAATGGGCAGGCTGAAAAGCACTAATACTCAACATGTGCTGTCTGATGTTTTCCAAAGTGACAGACAATGCCAAGACTCTTAAATGTGGGAATATCACATGGAAATCAATGAACAAGAAAAAACATTTGCCAGAGCAGAAACATATTTTCACTTGTTTGTTCAACAAACAAATTGAAGGATAAATTTATTGTTGTTGCTGAGCTGTAGCTTTAATTTTACTGTTTCCAGGCAACAAAAATAACTTCATGTTAAATCACTTAATGGTAAACATTATGATTATAAATTGATAATAATTAAAGGTTTACCGTTTGACCACAATTCAAAATAACACTTGAATTTCTTTTATATATTGTTAATATTTTGATTGTATTTTGTATTTTGAAGTGTTAAGTTGCGAGTTGCCATAACACATTGCTCCTGCTACCTGCCAGAACTGCAGGTGATATACGTAATGTAGAAGTTTTCTCTTCACCCATTACATTCATGTTTGTGGAGTGTGCTCTATAATCTTGAACAAAGAATCAACTCGTCACTGGTGCACAATGATTTTAGGGTTGTTATCCTGGGTGTATCCTTCACATCCGGGGAATAGAAAGACACAATTGTCACAACGCTGAGACACAGTCATACAATACTATGCAGCATTCTAGTGTAATATGCAGCATGAAACAGTCCATGTATTTTTAGTGAGCGAGGATGGATGTTTTTTTTTCTGTCCTAGAAAGCAGTAGTAAACAATAGCAGGGCTGGCATGTGGCATCAGCAAACACTCTATAAAAGAAACATTTCATGAGGATTATTCATGATTTTCCTCACTCAGTAGTCTGATACAGTAGACATGTTGATGGAAAAAAATGAGTGTGCTCTTACACTGCTTTACAACCTGTGGATACACCACTTTCTGGGGACGTTTCTAATAAAATGTACACATATTAGAGTATGCACTGTTTTCTACGGTTTAGTGAAAAAAAACTGAATACACAGAACATAAAGTATTAAGTAAGCTATGGGGCTAATCTATTCACTTCAATTCTATTTTTGTTAAGTAATTTCCTGAAACCAGACATGTTTTTACCTGCTGGGAAATCCAGCTGTTTATGGCAATGCCCTGACAAGAGTGCGTAGGACAAGAAGGACTAACAAGTGTTTTGTGTTGACTTCCAAATTACATATGACTGCACATGCAGGCAAGTAGAAAAGAGTACAAACAACGCCATACAACAGCATCATCCAACATGCCCTCTCATTCATTATGAATTCTCCAGACAATTGCCTGCTCTACTCCCACAACGGTGCACTTGGACATTACACACACTTTGCATTCAGAGGCTGGCACTAATGTCTGCTGCAACTGAATCACATTACTAAGCTCCCAATTACAGCTCCTTTAAGTGATGTGCAGAAAATTTTGGGCTGCTTATTTGAAACGTGCTTCTGTCAATGTAGCAGTGAGGAATGTATGTCAACTATTGTCAACTTGGACTGCTTATCTGTGTATAAAAATACATTTTTCTTTTCAGATGAGAAGTCTTTAAAGACTAAAGCACAAAAGTGAAGCACAGACCTTATTTTTTTAGACAGGATGCTACAGATGTTGTGGACTGAGTTCAAGCTATATGACATAACATTGTCCTGCTAGTGTGCCATTCCTCAGTGACAAGACTGTTGCACGCACACACACATACTCCATCATACACACCCATGCATGCTGTATGTATAAACACACATACTGTATGCACAGGCTGTGACAGAAACTCCAAGAAATAAAAACAACTGTCTCTCAGTGAGAGGAATAAAAATATCCTGCAGTCACTGTGGCTTATATCTGCTATCAGACTGCTTCTGCAAAAGCTCCCTCATCTATATTCCGGACAGCCATGATGTTACCATTTGTTTTACATTTGTGTCCAATGAATGAGGCTATAATCAATCTCTCTGCCAATGTCAGAGCCAATGACAAACCCATCCACTGCCTATTTTTACTAATCATAGAAAGGAACTCCTAAATAACCACTCTATCTCATAATTTGGAGCATGGAAAGGCACCCCACTGTTCAGTTTACTCACTTTAAATACATTTAATTCATCTTAACGGAATAAATATGGCAGGGAGTACGAGAAATGACTCAAGAATTAGAGCTGTGCTCCACAGCTAAATCATATTTTACTGCACTTACAATACCTCTAAAAGCCTGGGTGATACGTCCTCACAGCGAGAGTGATTGCTCGCAGGACTGTGAAGGAAGAAGAACAGCTTGAGACTGCTCGTTACAAACCTTTAAACCAACCTGAACTACCAGATGCTCACGCTAAAATGTGCCTTCAAAGTGCCTGCGCCTTCACTTTTTTATGCCAAATGCTCGGAAAAATGTAATATCCATATTCTTAAATTTAATTTTACTGGAAAACATAAATGGAATAAATGTATATTAGATTCACTGAAAGGACAACATTTCCAATTGAGTTGAAATCCTGCAGATTATTCCGCCTCAGGACTAAAAAGTGTTTAAATGATGAGCATAAGGTGATACATCCAAACATTACAGTCCGTTTGTTTATGTGGTATAACTAGGAAATGTCTGGGCTTTGAGCCAATAATCTTTAATTCTAATGGCTTGGTACGCAAATTTCAGGATGTCCCTGCTCTGAAAGTTACAATTCCCAAATATTTCTTTAGTCTTCATCAGGAAGAGTCATTGTTTATATCACTTTATTATTCATCACATCATTTATACTATAAGCATGACAGCCATGGTTTTCATAAAGGTTTCTCAATATCAATCTCCAGCTTATGGTCAAATAACTAAACAGGTAGGAAGAAAATAACAGATCTGGGAGAGAGAGAACTGGCAGTATCGGAACATGGATGAACCCTTGGGTTTCATGAAGACTGGTTCTAAAGCTCAGTGAGAGGGCTGCAGTTGTCACTGCCTTGACAGCGCCAGACTCTACTCAACTCCAAAAATGGGCAAAGAAGTGAGTACAAGGGGAGCCATATGCAGTTGGCATGAACTAATTATCTGTAGAGACAATTGTGGCTTTTGTACTTGGCTGTAAACAGGTGTATTGGTGCTGTTAAGTTGGGCATTTAATTATGGAGTTCTATTAGAATCAGCCTCAAGTGGCCATTCATGAAACAGGCCGCACGTTGGCTTCATTTTTCTACCACTTTTTTTTTTTATTTATTTATTTAAGTTGGCACGTTAGATCTTTAGAAAGTAGTGTAGAACAGAGCAACTGACTAAAGGAGGTCTGGGTAAAATTCCAGTTCACAGACGGCAGCTGTTGCCAGTTCTGATTTAAATTGCACTGACACCACCAACTTGCTTTTTGGATTACATTAGTCTGTAAGCCAAACTATATTAAAATAAATTAGATTTAGAATAAATATTTGAACTCAACATGCCTTGTCTGGGGAAGGATTTTGCCATTTTCTATTAAGAAGAAATGTCTGGTGATAAGACCACATTCCTAAAGGGCTAATGATGGATCTAAGTAAAGTTGAAATGAGTAATATTTGATGTCTCTTCATTTTTAAACTATTTGTCAGTTCATTCAGAAAATGACTATAAATGTTTAGATCTGATTTAAGAGGAGAAAGTTTAAATATTCACCAACAGCCTGTTTGTCCTTTTGGTTGTAATTATATTTTAATTGACATGTGAACTAACTTGAGGTCAAGTGTCATTCTGGATTTGTCAAAATCATCCAAACTTCTGATTTGGTTATTCACTGCTCTGATCACTCTACATTTCTTCACTGAAACTTGTCCTCAGGGGGCTCATATGGTGGCCACATCAGCATGACTTTAATCCAGACTCCTCCTCTCACTTCTGATATGGTTATTTTCCATGCTCTTATCTGAAGAGTTGTTCTCTATAACAACATTTTTTTAAAAGGCAGGCATTAAGAGGCTTAGCGGCAGCAGTGCTTTAGCAGCCAAAAGGTCACTTTTGCAAATTGGGTTCATTAATCTTCGAGTGTATGGCAGCTCCGATGGGACACTCTTCATACATAGACACAGATTAAAATGGGAGAAGCACTAGTAGATTAGCCTGGAAAAAAAGAGAAACTCTTGGAATGATAAAGACTCTTCAGACGAAGTTGAGACTTGGCTCTTTAAAGTCAGATTGCCAGTTTCACTCATGTCAGAAAGAGAGATAAAGATGCAGAGAGAGAGAGAGAGAGAGAGTTGTGTCGTTATAAGAGGGGGGCTACAGCAGACCAGAGTAGTTTGACTGAGCTGTGATTATACCATCACAGATGATTATAGTTAGCATTCCTCTGACCCAGTGCATGACAGAATCTCTCACTTTCCCCCCCTCTCTCCTTTTTTCCTCTTCAGTCCCTGGGCTTGTGCCAGCCCTCCTCCAGCAGTAAAACACCTGCTCCAGCAACACGACATGATATGAGCCCCTAGCTGCTACAGTTGAGGTAAGGGTATCTTCTAACAGATCAATGGGCTATAGAGACAGTGCCAGACCTGCATGCATTACTTTAGGCCTATTGACCCATGGGATGAAATACAAACCAAAAGAGCAAACTAAACAAAAACAGGTAAAGCCAGAAGAATGGTTTCTGTAGTACACACAAATCAGAGGAGCTTCATCAGACACCACCACTTTGCTTTCCTTTGCTTCCATTTTGAGCCTGGATCAAATCTCTGAGTGTTTACTTTAATATTTTTGGATAAAAGCTTTGCTTTTTTTGTAAATGGGCATTACTGTACCAATCTACTGTTAAAGCCTCCTTATTATGGATACATACCAGAGTCTTCCCACTGAAGACATTTTGTTTTTTGATGGACTTTAGATGCAAACATCTTAATAGAATAGAATGAATGCAAACATATCTGTGCAAACTCTAACCTATAAAGAAACAAGTAACTGAATAACAAATCCATTCACTTTCCTAAAACACTACAAGGATTAAGTCTGGGGAGGCTGGAGAACTAACTGATCTAGAATCAGACTTCTTTTTTTCACTTTTATTTGCATTGATGAGCTAATTATGTTTGGGCAGCATTGTTGTTAATGCACCAGAGAGGGAGATTATTAAAGATGGTGTTCACTTGTTCTCATAAACCTAATCCAGCTCTATTAAATCTTTACTGTATAATAAAAGTGAACCACATTATCATAAGGTTGTAATGGCCACACTTTGAACATTTAGAGTAATAGCATGCCAGTATGTGTGCCGCACTTGTCATGAACCCAAGCTCATGGCTTTCCGGCAACAAATGTAAATTAGATCTAGATCTACTAATAAAGTTAATCAAAATTTCATTTATCCATTTTGTTTTGACAAACCATCCTCATAGTCCAGATGGCGTTGTGTGTTTTCGGTCTCTGTTCTGCCATCATGATGCTTATTAATAATTTATGTCTCATAAATGACTTATAAGCTCCTTCTCCATCTCTCAGCTCCTTTTTCCCTACATTATGGCCCTATGCACACTATAGATGGTTGGCACTGGTCCACTGAGCCAATGAAAATGCATGATTTGTTCTACAGAGATAAAAACACTTGAATGGTGTGTTTTTTCTGCTTGTGGTAATGCTTTTCTTAGAATAACTCTGGTCATGACACCTGCATTTTTAAAGTCACATTTATGTCAGCTAATGTGTTTTTTCACATACATGATAAAACATGGGACCCCAGAAACTAGTCATCACTTGCATAATGAAAATTATTCTCACCTAAACATTGTCATTAACGAGAAATTTAAAGCCTCTAATGAAACTAAACTCATAAAGACTTCCTGTAATGATCAGCAAGAGTACAGATGGGATTTGACACACTCCACCATACACACAAACATACACACTCACGCATTCAGAATTCGTATTTCATATTCTATCCACTGGGTGTGTAATGACGCCCGTTATTAAAGCGGGTAATTGTCTTACAGTGGAGCTGTGTTATTGGATCCGGGGGCATTTGTGCAGACACAGTCAGAGGCAACTGGATGTAAAGTCGCTGAGCAGTGAAATAGGGAGCAGGGCTGAGCAGACACACAGAAGATAGTATCAGCATCAAAGGGAGATGCTAGCATTATGCTGTCTGACCCTCGTGAATGGCACTCGGCCCACCTGTTACCCTATCCCTCCTGAGACTCTCACTAACTCTGTCCCTTTGCCTCCTGGAACCAGACACTCGGCTTAGTAGAAAATCTGATAAAGACCCTGAACAGTAAGATTCAAATACATCAGGCCCAGAGGTACAAACACATTGTACCATGGAGCAAACTGGGCCGTGTGATTACAGAAGCTTCTCTTGCAGAGGTCCATAACAGATCATGTCCATACAAAGGTTGCTAAAGATAAACAGCTAAAGCTTCTTTTAGACATACATGCCTTTCCATTAATCTGATGACACAGGAATGTGCTGGCTTCATATCTGAGTGAGAACCCTTGACCGGAAAACTCAGAACCATAATCTTACTATGTCACGCTTCATAACGTTTATCTTCTTCAACAGGGCACTTTGCAGCCATATTAACAGATAGGCATGCACGAGATTATAATCAAGAAAGAAGACTTCTGCAGGCTTTTGGCAAACATGGACAGACTTGAAAAGAGGCTGTCTGTAACCAGGAACAGAGGAAGTGTGAGGGGCAGGAGTGAGACACGTAGATGGCAACATGGACTCTAAACAACTTCCAATCTCATATATCTGGAAAATGCTGCATGTCTATTGTGGCTCACCCCATCACTGTTGATGTAACACATTACGCTACATTGTTCCATGTCAACACGTAGCTTGATCCTCTACAAAACCTACTGAACTAGGTCATTATTCACAAAGGAGGAATAGCCTCCTCTTGCCCCTCCTCTTTCCTACCAGACATATTCAAATCTTTGTCATTTTTTGTTGTTGAATGCTGAGACTACCTCAGCATTCATTATATTTCCCTGCTTTTTCCACTGCTTTTAACTCCAGCCAGATTAGACATTAGCCACCTGTCATTATTTGCAATCTGCAATAGTTATCCCGACATCTTTTTTTATGCTATTTTCAAGCAAAAATGTCTTGGGACATTCATTTATTTAAAACTACACAGTCCACAGAGTACAGGAAATGTGTTTTTACTTCAGGAAAGAAAATGCACTGCCACATGTAGCAGACAAAAGAGCCCCAACGATATGTTAATTAGGTATCTGTCATGAAATGCAGCATACAGGGTTTTGTAAGTGCGCTAAGATGTAACTCTTATAATGGGAATACATTGCCCAACACAAAAAGGATGAGCAAGGGCCGAAATGAGAGCACAAGTATGCCAAATAGGACAATATTGAAAATTAAAAACAATATCAAATTATTGATATAATATATAAAAACAAATGTATGATTATTTTCAGACTAATGTAGTCTATGTTACAGCTATTGGAAGTAATCTAAGAAAAGGTAACTACAATTTAAAT
>JAVQJX010177613.1:0-10144 GCA_036025115.1 Ambassis agassizii
ACACACACACACACACACACACACACACACACACACACACACACACACACACACACACACACACATATATAGTTATATAGGGAGATTTGTTTTTGTTTTTCTAACATGTTTTTTTTCACACAAAAAAGTGAAAAAAAATAAAAATAAATTAAAGTCAAACATGCACGCACACAAAAAGACTGATGTGTAGTAAAATGCTTTACATTGCTGCCCGTCATGTAAAACAGGGCCTAACTCTGTGTGTCTCGTTCATATTTCTTAATGCATAATTGAATTAATAATGTTGGTCATCTTGTAAACATCATCATAAATCATTTTTGGGCCGTCATTTTCTCCACGTTGTTTTTTTTTTTTTGTCGTCATCTGAAGTCTTTAAACATGATGAATGAGGCCACTTTCATTTTTGTTCATTCATAGTACACAGGGTTTCTCTGCAGTTCCTACACTCATGTTTTTTTTTTTTTCATGGGTCAGCATCTTGCTTTTCCAGATGGGAAGTATCAGTGTGGTTAACGGAAGCATCAAAACTTTCGCCATTGTCCTTTTCGCCATCAGGCTCCACCATCGAATCATCATTTGAGTCACTGTTGAGCTCATCCTCTGCCTCTTCCTCCTCCTCTTCCTCCTCCTCTTCCTCTGCATGTGCCTCCTCTGGTGACATGTCATCTTCAGCCTCTCCGGATGTGCCGGTGGTGTCGTCCTGACCCTGCAAGGGGTTGTGAAGAGATTGCACTGCATTGTGGTGCATCTTCTTACTGAGGTCCAGCGAGTCGCTGAGACCCAGACCGGCTGCGTTCTTCAGGAAGAACAGGGAGCTGCTGGTGTCGGTGCCCAGGTTGAGAGAGCTGTCCAAGCTGATGGAGGACGGTGGGTATGAGTGGTTATAGTCAGAGCCGATGCCACAAGTTGAGTAGAGCATGGAAGGAGCACTGCTGTTAATGTTGTGGGACAACCCGTGGAGCACACTAGGTGAGGAAGCTGAAAGACCCAAGGAGGATGGAGGGACTGCTGCTACATTTCCTCCCAGGAGGTGAGCACCTTCCTGTTTTGGTGACACAGATGGCAGCTCACCCCGCTCTTGCTTCTCATGCTTTCTCTTGTGAGAGTCCATCTGAGACATACCCACCACCGTGTGCTTACACTCAGGAAAGGTGCAGTGGAAGTGTGAGCATTTGAGCTTATATTTGCAGTCAGGAACCTCACAGTCGGTGCTGGAGCTGAACTGGCAGAAGCCAGCAGCGCTGATTACATCTTGCTTGCCGTGGTGCTTGCGGTGGGCCGTCACCTTGGTGCTGTCAGTGCACCGGAAGCCGCAGCGCAGACAGTGGAAGTGGGTGCTGTTCCCTGAAAACTGGCAGTCAGGGAAGTTGCAGCTGAGGGAGGATTTGAAACGCTTGAAGTCATCCAGGACCAGGTTGTCGACACGGTCGTGGTGCTGTGCGTGTTTGTACATGTGGGTGCGACCACAAAACTTGTAGCCGCAGTTCTCACGGGTGCAATGGTAGTGGGTCACCTTCAGAGAGAATTGGCAGCCCGAATCCTTGCAGTTCTCGTAGAGGTCATAGCGTCGGAAACCCTCCAGCATCATCCCCTCATCCAGCATCTTACGCGATGATGCCGTCTTGCGGCGCTTGCCGAATGGGGACATGTCTTCAATGATCCAGAAGCGCTTCTTGGCTCCAGTGGCTGTTGGGATGGAGATGGTGTTGCCTAAAGAGAAGAGGAAAACACATTAAAGAATAATCAGTTGGTCTGCAACGTAAAACCCACAAACTGCAAGCACATTACTGTCCTGGTTGACACTCTAATGCTCAACCCTACTCAGTTGAGTAAGCACAAAGAGCCACAGTTTTTTTTTATTCCTAATTCCCTGTATGATTAAAGGGGGGTGGGGTGATAGATTGACTGTGGAACATGACACTTTTACTGGGTGTCCCCAGCCTCCAAACAGAAGTGGAGCTGTGAGTGTTAACCAACCCTCTTATCTTATCCATGTTGTTTTATGATGGGGCACCCACCTTTTGCAACACCCTGGGGTCACCACTAATGATGTGATCCCTGTTCGGCTAGACAGGAAACAGTGGGCCTCGATAAAACTAGAGGCGTGATTAAAATAAGAGGCTGCTGATGCAGCCTTGTTAATGGAAGCAAAACAAGGCCCAGGCTTCATAGAACAGGTGCCAAATTTACTAGTCTATCTATTCTATCTCTAAATTCTAGTAATGCTAACAGGGAAAATACACACAAAGGTGTAAGTACAGTGATTTCTGTTACAGTACCCACACAGTAGCATGCAAGTTTTATCATTTTAAGACTCTTTTTCTCCATCTTGCCATAACAATACTGCACAGAAAGGCTGGATCACACAATTAAATGCTGCACAGGACTCAATAATTGAGAATGACAGCTGCAGTGTTGGTTTGTGCCGGGGATAAGTACCTGCAGCATCCTGAACTATAGGGACGTCATTTTTAACCGGAGACGGAGTGGCAATGATGGGGCTGAAAGCTGGTGTGTTGGTTGGCATGACAACACTCCGAGTGGCTCCCAGAGAGGCGCTGAGCAGAGAGTATGACAGACAGGATGGAGAGAGGAGGTATGGGAGTGAGGGGAGAGGAGGTCGGAGGAGAGCAGGAGAGAGTGATGGAGCCTGGGACTGGAGGCCAGGCAGAGGAGCAGAGAGAGGAGGAGGTGGTGGCGGTGGTGGAGGGGAAGAAGGAGGTGCGTATTGGGTAGCGCTAGTGTCAGCAGGGGTGGTAGGAGCAGAAGTGGTGGCGGGGTAGCCTTGTCCTGGAGAGACAGGTTGACCGAAGAGGGTGAAGGACAGGTGAGATTGGGGAAAACAGACGGGTACATACACAAAACCAGGGGTCAGGTCGCACACACACACACACACACACACACAGAGGGATGGGAGGTAAAAAGGGAAAGATAAAAGATAAGAGAATGATACAAAATGAGGCCATTCAAGTAACCCAAACACCAGCCAAAACAACAATGATGAGAGTAGTGGATAATATTGGCAACATGTAGAGAAATGTGAAAATCACAGATAGGCTTAGATTTAGAAAACATAAATAAATAGCGCAGTATCCATTTATTCAGTAAATCTGAGGGAAAAAGAGGCTGCTTCTCATTTCCTTTCCTTTCTGCCACAATTCAACCCACTAAAAGTGCTAAAGTAGACATAAAGCCACAGGGATGATCTCTGGCCAAAGGAAAATGTAATAAGCTACATACAGTGCAATAACTCAAACCACTGATGTTCAAAATGGAGGTTTTATGAGGATGACCAGGCAAACTGCAAAATGTCTTGTCCACCACTCACAACAAGAATAAAGCATTGTCATCAACCTTGTATACATTATGACTAATGTGTCTATGACTCATGAAATACACAACTGAAGAATGCATGAGATGAGATGCTGCTGGCTTTTTGGGTGAAGTAGTGATGTAAGATGCGGAGTGTAACATGTGTGACTATCAGGTCTGGTCTGTTTTACATATTCTCACCTGCTGGAGAGCTATCGTTGCCTACAGGTGTGCTGGTGCAGCTTCGGTCCTGGTTGGAGGACTCAGAGGAGAGGCCCAATGGGCTTCCTCCTCCTCCCATGTAGTCCATGTAGTCTTCAGTCTCATCCATGACAGAGGAAGAGAAGCTGGAGTTAATACCATGCTGGGCCGCTATGGCCCCGGACACCATACCGGATCCAGCATGCATGTCATCCGCCCTCTGACTGAGTGGCATCACCTAGAAAACAAATAACCTTCATTGTAAAAGTCAGTTTTAAGACAAACATCTCTGGGTTATAATGTGTCATTATTGCAGGTGTTGACTCTTGGCATAAAACCAAGGATCTCTCCACACCATAAAAAGAAAGAACGAACCTCATTCTTGTGTCATTACATGATGGAAAAAGAAGACAAACAGAGCTAGAAAATCCACATGATCATCCATGCACAGTACATTGTGTACCGCGGAGGTGAAGTGCATAACGAACTGAGACATTTCAGTCATGACTGATTTGTCATTGACTGCTGAGATAGGATGAGAAGTACTCTCTTTTTTACGCAAACTAAAATTTTCCTAAATCTGACTCATAGCGCAGAAAACACAATGGTACAAAACAAGAACATAGAGTGTATCATAAATGAAAAAAAAAGCTGATGAAAAAAGGGCCTTTAGTTGGTTACATTTTTTACAGCTTATTTTTATTTACTTCAAATCCTTCCTAACAATGCATAGCTTAAAAGGTTAAGAAAGTCTATGGCACACATAATAACTGTTTGTGTTCTTTGAAACACCTGTTGTATTTTTTTCAAAAAGGCATGTGTTTCTTTGGCTGTACCTGGGATGGGACTCTATCAAAGTTCTTCCCAAGCATCCGCCTCATGTGTTTGCGTGCATGTGAGGTCATCTGGTGTTTGAGCAGGAAGGAGAACTGGCAGCCCTCACGGATGCAGTGGAAGTGACTGTTGACTTGGTTGTACTTGCAACCTAAAAAAAACAAACAAAAAAAAAAACCAGTTGTAAACTCTCTCATTTGTAGATGCTGTTGTCTCCTCCATGCACAATATTATTAACAGTGTGGTGGTGTTGTGATTATATCAAATACAAAGTGAAATATTTTTTATTATTTTTTTTTAATTTCATGATATAGCTCTGACAAAAGAGGGATCGGGTTTCAAAGTGTTTCGGAGTGTACATGTAGGAGGAATATTAGATCACTGTGGTGTCACACTGAGCAAGTCAAGGCTTCTGTGCACTAAACCTGTGGAGCTCTTTTATTACACTGACATGCTTTATTCAATTAGGAATTTACATAAATAAATTCTCATTTTCTGTGGGCCAATAATGCACACACCCCTGCAAACCAAAGTAAATATACAATTATTACCATATTAAATTCATTTTTCAAAGTATCTCCATTGTCATTTTTTTTCTTTTGTTCTCCATTGTACTGCTATCTGCTTCATATTCTTCTGTTCTTTTCTTCTGTTTTAAGCGGTCTGCCTCTAATTGCTTTATGATTTCAAATTAAATGAATGTTCCGTTTTGTGCCTGTTAATCAAATACCATTATATAAAAGCAGGCAGAAATAATTGAAAGAGTAACATGCTGGGCAGGTGCTAGCATGTCAGTAACCATGGCGCCCAGTTAAGAGAAAAACATGTCTGTGTCATCAAATAGCTTTTCAACACACAATGTTTTAAACACGCAAAGTTGAGCAAATAACAGTAACCCCCCCGTGACACGGAGGGCCTTTGTGAGACAGAAACCAGGTAACATCATCAGCGGTGTTCAGTTTAATGTCGCTGCCATGGATACTGGCAACCCATCAATTCTTTATGACTGGAGTGCGAGCGATGGTAATCCTTTCTGTTTTTTCCCCCTCAAGCCCAGACAATACAGTTGGCAGATCAGGCTGGGGACAAAAAACAGCTGTTTAGGGCCTGGTTTTGTTTGCTTTGTTTCTGCGTTCTGAAAAGCTTGTGTAACCGCCTGAAAAAAACAGATCACTTTTAATTCATTTCTGTGTGATGGCAGCAGTGGCTGTGAGGCGCAGCTACACAACACAAACAGGCTAAACCAGACAAGCCAGATAATTAACAAACACAAACCTAATTGCTCATTTCTGACAGGGGCAAAAGAAAGAAGAAAACAACCTGGATGTGATTGCCCTCTTTGACATTATTGCTCACATAGTACAGGCGAGACCACCTCTGGGACTTGAGGTGCCATTGTGAATACGCAAAATGCAGCAACAAAACCTACGAGGCAGTCTTGTTTCGTGCCTCTTAAACCACTCACAAAGAAAGCACGACACTGTGTTTGCCAACACTGGTCTCTCTCCCTTTTGTAAACACAGATCTTCTTGCACCAACCAATACAAATCAACGTCTACATCTTTTTCAACACATCTTTCCTGATAAAATATTATCAAAGGCTTTATAGGAAGGAAGGAGTTTTTTGTGAAGAGATGAGAACAGTCGGTAACATTTTGTTGTTATAATTTCTTACCCATCCTGCCACACTCCTCTCTCTTGGTGAAGTATTTGAAGCCATTGGCAGCACGGCGCTCTGCCTTCTCGTGCTTCTTGACGTGCCACGGCAGCTTGGTGGTGATATTAGTGACAAAGAAGCAGCCAGGCCGCAGACAGTGATAGTGGCCTCTCATTCTGAACTCGCAGTGCTACAGTGGGAGACACATAATTTCCAATTTCATGAGTCAAATGTTTGAAAGCCAAAAGGGATGATTACTTTTATTTGATCTTTATTTGGCACACGGTTACTCAAAAAAAAACAAAAAAAAAAACACCACAGCCTTTTTTTCTGTCTTGTTACTCATAACATCCCATATTTCTAAGTACAATTACTTTACTTATCCAGGTTTCCCACAGACACCCCTCCTTTCTAACATGTCTGTACACCACCATCTGTTTGTGAGGCCCAGATCCCAAAGGACTGGGCCAAATAAGATCTGCTCAGTTCAGGAGATGAAGACTGAAAGGGGAGGAGGATGTGGAAAAGGAGGAGGAGAAGAAGGAGGGAGGTGGAGGGGGAGTATTTTTTGTGAGAGGGGTGATTTTCGACACATTAATGAATTCATTTAAACGGTTTTCCAAATACAGGCTCATGAGAGCAGGCAGGGGCTGCCATTTAAGTTTCATTTGCGAAGCATTCCCCTGATTTTTGCCCTATTCCAGACAGCCTTGTTTACTGTGCAAGTGACAATGATTTATTGGGTAATATCAGCTAAATTGGCCTTTTCTGAGAGGAGAATGCGGCAGTCAAACTGACATCATTGACATATAAACAGGCATTACTGGGGTGAGTCGACTGTCTTTCTCAGCAGAGATGGAAGACGGGGAGCAGTGGTTGTGAAAGCCTTGAGTCAAATAACCTCAACTACTGGTCTAATAGATAGCATACTTCATGCTTAGAAACCTCTGGGAGATGACAGTAGGTGATTCAGCTCTTGTGTTATCACACCACACTCACCTGGTTAGGACAGAGACACTGGAGGGAGTAGTAGGAAAACTGATCGCGGACGTTGACCAGGTTGTTGTTGGGGTTGATGTGGTCAAGACAGTGGGACTCTGCCTTTCCGGAGGTTTTGCACACATACTTGCAATTCCCAAACAAGCAGTGGAAGTGGAACTTGTTTGAGTACTTACAGTCTGTAGCCAAACAGGGATCACTGGATGGAAAAAAAAAATACAGTTTGATCAACTTTTGGGTCAAAAAAGCAACACAATACACGAGATATAAAGGTTTCTCATACTTTTCCTGGAACTGCAAGAAACCAGGTTTGACCTGTGGCTTTGCATTCTCCAGAGAGGTGGTGGCCAGAGGGGAGTTGGCTGGCAGGTTAGGCATAGAGGCAGGCATTTGAGGGATGCTGCCTGCCAGCTGCTTCCAGGCCAGGAGGGAAGGAGGAGGAGAGCTATATCCACCAGAGGAGGTTAGATGGGCCATGTCCATGGAGGGGTTGTTTGCCATGGAGACAGGGGCAACAGGCTGAAGTGGAGCTCCCTCAGTAGATTCTTTGCCTTCGCCAAACTGAGGCTCCGGCTTCACTTTCAAGGTGGCGCGAAGGTGGAAGCTGAATAAAAGACAGAAGACACAATTTTAATCCAATCAAATCGGCAAAAAAAAGGAGAGAAAAAAAACAGGAAGTGAGGGAATGTTTTATCAGTGTGAGACTCACTTTGCATGTTTTATTGCCCCGTCCACAGTGCTGAAGAGTGCACCACAGTCCTCCACCAGACAGTGAAAGTGCACTTTCTGAAGGAAGTCACACTGAGCCTCGCAGAAGTCATCAGTGTCAAACCTTAACAAAGACAGATAAGAAAGACTGTAACTTTACTGCCTTTTCATAGAAACAGTAACTAAGAGGGCAACTGGTTCAGCCTTGTATCTGACAGTAAATGCTTGAACATCCATCATACTGTAACTATAAGTCATTTCAAATTCCTGCCAGACCGGATTCTTTACGTTTTAGGGGGTTTCCATGAGAGGAATTATACTGTATTTACAGGCAAAGAAGTTCAGGGACAGAATATTTTAATGTTCTGACTGTCACTATCAAAATGAGTGAATAAAACCCTGCTATTTTTTTTTTTTTTTTTTTTACCTGCGGAGGTATCTCCTCCAGATCTCTGTGGGTTTTTCTAGTAGGGGCCTCTTCAGCACTCTGTTTAGATACTGAACTGGCTCAGAGGTGTCGCTCCCCTGGCCTGCCTCCAGATCCGTCTTCTGGTTCATGGCATTGAAGAGGGCAGGGTTCACCTGTGACATCTACAAAACACACAGCACAAAAACCAGCAGCAGCTAAGTTAACCGAGCATACGTGTGGAGGGCACATGCATATGTAAGTCAGAGAGCGAGAATGAAAACACACGTGTGATTTGGCGAAACAAAAAAGAGCAGCCGGATTTACAAACATCCAGGCTTTTGCTTGAGTGCAGGCCAAGAGCATTTGCCAAGCATCCTCTGGGAGCAACTGTTAACCCTTTTTATGTGATGTGGTGGCGTGAATCAAACCCCAGAAATCTGACATGACAACTGTTGAGCTGTTGGACAACAGGCTCTGTAGGTTTAATGACTGCAACTCTGATGTTAAGGTTAAAAAGAAAAAAAAAAAAAAAAACGTGTGTGGAAGGGAAACATGAAGGGGGGAGGGAGGAGGTCTGGATCTGTTGGTGAAAAGAAATGGAAGGCTGATCTGCCATTACATCATCAGTGTGATGGAAACCACCTGGCACATTTGTATCAGACGGGTAAGATATATGAGTAAGGCACTGTCCATTTTAATCTTCACAGGAAATTTAAATCCATACGTTAACATTTAGACTTGTTAAAAAATGAGGGCAGCGCCTTCTTGTTTTTTTTCCCCTCCTCTGACTTTTTAATCAAATAATTTATAAACTCTATAAATAAATGTGGAGTGAGGCGAGGGGAAGAAAAAGTATAAAGGGGGAGAAAAAAAATGGATGTCGAGTTCAAAACAGCTCATCAAAAAACAAACATCTCTATATATCTGGCATGGCACCCAGCTACTGCTTCATTATATTAATTTGTGAGAGGTGCAGTGAAAATTACACTGTATGAAAAATGGCTGGAAAATTTAAATGATACAAACTCATCTTATTAGCGGTGAAACATTAAAAAAACAAACAGGCCCCTCCGTGTCCCGCTAATTTGTCTTGGGATGAAAGGCGTTTGATGGATGGATCTTACCTTATTCATAAGCGAGGATAAAAGAGATGTATTTCCTGGTACAGGGTGTCCGTTTGATTCATTACTGGAACAAGGAAAATGAACAATGTTTAGTCAAGATTTGCATGAGAACAGTAAATATTACTATTTATCACAGAAGGTGTGCCTGTATAATGAAGGAAAAAAATGCTGTCTTATTAAGAAATAAGATCTACTGTGAGGTGCAGTTGAAGGTTTATGTAAATATCCTTCTCACACAAAAATGAAGAAATATGATGAGGATTTTATGTATGTTTGCACAATTATATTAATTTGATGTGTTTGATAAATAATCAGGTAAACCTTGTTTCCTTGTTGATTTACTTTGAAAGGATGATATTCAACACTACATATATAACCGCTCTGTGTACCCGTACCTGTGGTCTTTCTTGCTCAGGTCCAGGCTGTGTTCCTGTGCAGAGTCTTGGGAAGCCCCTGAGTTGGCATCCACGGGCTCCTGCTTCACTTGAACCAGATTGAACTGGCTGGCTGAAGCCGGCTGCCCATTCCCTGAGGATCAAGCCAGAGACGCAGAGGAGAGAAGAGACAACAAAGTTATTGTTGGTCAGCATTATTACCCTATGACGAGATCCAATCTGACTTCTGTCCTGGCCCAAAAAGAATACTCGGAGTGATAATTATTGCGAAATTATGTCAGGCCGTCAAGCCTTTTAAATGGTGATTGAGAGGCGGGAGATATGAGGGAAAAAGACTCCTTTTTCTGCAGCACTTGTCACAACTCATTTGCCAGGCTGCCTCTTAACTGGTCATTAAGTGAGATGCTAATGCTGAGGGAACGTGGCGGGGGGGGGGGGGGGGGGGGGGGGGGGGGGGGGGGGGGGGGGGGGGGGGGGGGGGGGGGGGGGGGGGGGGGGGGGGGGG
>JAVQJX010177656.1:0-12724 GCA_036025115.1 Ambassis agassizii
TTTTTTTTAGATATGTTTAAAAAATGGTTACATTATTACGCAAAACTATAAGCAGGACAAAACAAAACCAACAAAATCGGATTGTTAAGGGTCACCTGACTTCAGCTTTAACAAAGAAGGAATGTTTCAAGGCTGTGTGCAGTCTGCTTCATCCATTTCGGGGCTTTTCACTCAAGGAGAGCCGTAGACACAATGGTAACACAGAATGATGAAGAGAAGAGCTGAAGATTTTAGAGAGCGTGTCACCATCGCCGTTTAACTGAAGTGGGAAATATCTAAACTCCCTGGTTCCCAAGAACAGCAACTGAGTAATGTCTGCATCAACTGGACAGTCCCAAGATCCCAAGAGAGTGCGTACAGCATACCAAGATGAAGATGAAGGAGTTCAGCTGTCACCATTCTGACCATGATGACGACATCATTACTGTTTTGGACCATTTTCGGAGGGTCCAAGACGTCAACAAGTACCAAAACATCTGCCTGTTTCCTCTGTGATGGCTGAAGAAAGTGTGTAAATGAAGGAGAAGCTAAAAGACTGACCTTCTACCTACAGACTGTAAACTAATCAATAACCTCACAAGTACGATACAACAAGCAGCTGTTGAAATTGGACTCTGTGTGTAAGGAGAAGGACATCGAATTCTACACTGGACTTTTCAGGGAGCCGATGAAAAGACGTTAATATGAGATAAATATACGTCGCTCTCTTGAGTTCCTGTTAGTGTTGCTGTCTCTGTCTTCTTGTGATGAAAGAATATACATTTAAGAATGAGCAGAAATACAACTCATACATACAAAAAATGTCAGCTTTCTGTGAGGCTTGCAATGGAAGACTGCATTGCCTGAAGAAAATGATGTGTTTTCTTTTCCAGCCATGGTTTTTATTGTCAGAAGGCAGTGAACCATTCTCTCTGAAACATAAAAGATGTGCAGTGAGAGAGGCCAATGGCTCGATCGGCCCAGACAGACTGTTCTTTTCTTCTCCTTTTTTTTCTATTTTCTCTATTGTGGCTCACAGAAAAAAGCTTTAAGTGGCATTTAACGCTCCTACTCTGCGCTGCATACATGCCCTACAGCACTCCATTTTTTTCTATGTATATGTTAACATGCCTGCGTCCCATTCTGTGAATGTGTTTGATAAGGTGTGGTGCGACCAATATTCTAAACTCAAGCTTCATCTATTAACCCTTTCTGAATCTTCACTGGAACTCACAGCCCCTGTTCAGACTGGTGTCATTACCCTCCCAAGATCCCAGAAAAGATTAACATAAAACTATTTTAAAAACTGAAATTAGTACAATAGTATTAGTGTTCCTTGAACACAGGTAATTACCTCAATATCACAGATATGCTGCTGGAAAAACTATTCCCAAATCTTGGTAAACAGCAGCAGTACTAGTATTAGTATGGAGGCCATTGTGGTTTATTAAGAATATAGTAGATATAAGCGTGTGACCAAAAGTAAATGGACATCATGTGCATCTTTTGTGTACTATTTAGTTAGCTGTAAATGTTTGTAAAGGTAAAAGTGAATTGATCTGCAGATGATGATTGTTGGTATTATTGATTGATTACCTCAATAAATCTTTTTTATGGCTAAACCCAGGATAAAATACCATGATTAAATGTTTGCACACTTACAGTTCCAAACTTCCATTCAATGTTTAATTGTTGCCGCTTTGGAGCATATCTTTTGTTTGTTGAGTATGGTGAAATATTTTCTACTTTTTAATGTGTTTTTTTTCCCAGTGTCACATGACAGTTAGGAGTCTCAATGTTGACTGTTGTGTCATCACGTGTGTTTTACCTTGAACACATTTCAGAGAGAGGCTGACAGATTCAATGCCACACTTCATGTCACGCTTTCTCTTTCTATTATCATCTCATCATTGCCAAGATTAGAATAGTTTTCCAGCTTTCTGCTGCATTGCCATGACTTACAGAAGATGCACAGGATTACAGTGTGTGTGTGTGTTTGTGTGTGGAGGGGGGGGGGGGGGGGGACAGGAGATGAAGAGGTAAAATACAGAATAAAGCTGGAAAATCAACCTGTTGACATTTGATGTGTTCCACAAAGTCCTCTGGGTGATGTAGTTTGCACTGCTCTCTGTTGGCTAACCATTCATGATGGCAGGTGCCAGATGTAATGGAGAGATGACAACGTGGCGTCCTCCAAGCGGACATGACCTCCAGAGCCCTGGCTCATCGCGTTTGTTTGGAGATGGATCTTGTTGGGACCTTGCCGGTGTATGGTGTCCCCTGCCTGGCTTCTGTCTCCTCAGAGCTGTAATCACAGCAGACTGCATGTCACAGCGCCCTGCTCTAATTGGCCTGTCACTCTCTGTGTGCTGGGGGGGGAGGGGCTGGCCTTTGTGGGGCTGCCATGGCGACTGGGCCATTTAATGAGAACGAGCACGCTGTGACTAATGACATCCCTGAGCCCATTGGATATACTGCAAATGGACAATTTGCCGCATCACTCACACACTTTCACAACAATACACAAGGCTGTACACACCTCTGCGTGGTCAGACCTCATTGAATAGAAGACAGTTTCCCCTTATGCCTTTTTTCAACATGAATCAATATGTGACAAGTGGACTTCAGTTGTAACGCTGAGCCTATCATCCATTCTCATCAGCTTTTAAACATTAACGGTTTCACCTAATAAGGCCACAGTTAATGTTATGTGCAGATATTAACTGTAGTTTAAAACACTCATTAACTATTAGGTGGGTCATTGCTCAGGAGACCTTAATAGGAGCCATAAGGTGAATCATCCATAACAAGAATATGGATTTGAAGTGAAGCGTGATAACACAGTCGACCATGTTCTCTGGAAACACAAAAAGAGACATTTACTCGATCATCTCCCATTTCTTCCCATCATCCTGTTTATTGGTCCATTAGTGACCAAGTGACAGCATGAAATGCACAGACATCTGTCAAGTTTATCACTTCCTAAGCTGGACTATCATATGTTTTGATTTCTCCAAAGGAAATAGCATGGATCAGAAACATAGCCATTCACTCAGTGGGGGCGGCAGTAGCTCAGCCCATAGGGGATTGGGCTGGGAAGCAGAGGGAAGCGGAGGCTGCCGGCTCAAGCCCAGCCTTGGACCAAGATGCATGGACCAAGATACATGGAGGCCGAGATACTGCTGAGGCGCCAGCCCCCACTCCCCCTCTCCTCTATGCACATGCATGGTGTGGTGTGATGTGTATATGCATGACAAAGAATGTATAGGAGTGACAAATGTAATTTCCCCTTGGGGATTAAATAAAGTATGTTTCTTCCTCTTCTCTTCTTTAGGGCCAGGTTTACAAGAAGCAGAGATGGTGGTGGGGATTTTTTTTTCTTTTCTTGCTATAGCACGTGTCTGTGGAATTAGTACAGGTGTAGTATATGCATGAATTGACAGACAGTTAGTCAGTATAACACAACCTGGGAAGCACCAGAGTGTCAACATATTGTCTTAAAGAAAAAAAAAAGAATACAACAGTGACTCCAAAAACAGTATATATGCGGTTGTTTGGCTGATGTACAGTTATTAAGACAGAGTCAAACATGGGAAAACACAACTGAAACATGTCATCCCAAACTGTTTATTGCATCAGACTGCTGTTGATGTTTTAACATGGCAGCCTGTGGGGATGAAGCACCTCTTCAATGTCAGGTTCTGAGTCTGATGAATCCAAAGAGAGATAAATGTGGGCACAGATACTGACCAATATTGTGCTAATGTAATCACTAAATTAGCATTTTACAGGAGAAAATTGCTTTTATTTATTGCAGCCAACATTCAGCCAACGCCCTTGTTAGCTAATTTTGTGATTGCAAATTATGGCTATTAGCTGTGTAAATAAGTGATGCTATCAACAACCCACCTGCCTTTTCATCCATCTACACGCTGATAACATCTACAGGCTGCCCACTTGGGAGACAGGAAGTGGATATTACACCATTAGCAAGGTCTGTAAGAGTGTCCTATGTTCTTCCACTGAATGCAGGCCAGCTAACATTGCTAACAGCGGTGCCAGAAATATGCTTGCACCCTCCTCTTCCTTATTTTTAAATATAACTGGTGCCTCTTCACTGGTTTTAAGATGCTTCTTTGCCTACTAAAACAAACTAAATAGCAATTTAGTTAAGTAAATACATCTTGAACAATGTCGCAATGGCTAGATCAACTAGAAAATTAGACAAACAGAAACCAAATAATTGTCCAGATTTTATTCGTGAGACTATTAACGGAGCCGTGTCCTCATCTAGCTTCACCCAAACTGCATATCTCCTCAGGCATGGGGGACTATAAAGAAAGGGACACTGCTGTTATCTCACTTAACAATTAAACCCATTGCCATTAATTTGTGCCGAGACGAGGTCCCCGTATTCAAAGTTCAACATGCTTGCAAAATCAAAACATGAATCAAAATACCAGGGAAAATCTGGCCCTCGCTGCAATCCCCCAGTTAATCAGCAGTGATAATGTTTTGCTAAACTATAATCTCTCTGCGAATATTAATGAGGGCTCTGAGGGACCTCATCCGAGTGATGAGGGAGCGTGCGTGGTTCCTCTCTGAAAAATGGCCAGACCATCGAGACAGATTGTTAAACCACTCAGCTCTCAGTTTGGCAGCCTTTGTTTTCCTCAGTGACTCTTCAGGGTGAAAGCAGAACGTGGGCGCATTTCAGTAGCAGCAGACTGTTTTTGTCAACACACTGCCATTTTGTCTGTTAGTGTGCGCGCACACACACACACACACATGAATGAACACAATAAGATGGCATGCATGAGATTAGAAAGTGTACCTCTCTGCATAGTGAAGCCTTTTCTTCTTGAGTGTCCCACGTTGATTAGGAGTGATATCTCTGAAGGGCATCAGGAGCGTTTACAGCCCGTGTGGCCTTTGAGAATCGATAATGACATGAAGACTATGGGCAGGCTAATGGCGTGTGAAGTGACTCTTACATATAAAATCCAGATTGTTACTTGTAGAAGTGGTGCATGCATCACATCACAGTACTGAGGTCTGTTGTGCCTCATCCTGGCCTGTGACCCTCGTTAAGATGCAAAATCAATCATGGAGACAGCGTCCGGCCATTACAGACCAAATGGGATGGTTACTGCGGTCAGCCCTGTGGGGCTTTGCTTTGATTTAACAACATATTATAAACACATTGATGGCAGTGGTCGGTGAGCGTGGATGTGTTCTGAAGGGGTTTTTCAGGGTTAAGTAATCATAACAATAAACCATAATGAAAAAAGGGTAAAAGCAGCGTGATCAGCACCAAGGGCCTATTGCAGGCGGCTTCTTGTGGCTAACCATCTGTGGTTTGGTTTCTGGCAGGGGCATCCCCCGGCTGATGGGACACGCAACCCCTTGGAGAAGAAATTTATTGGTATGGATTTTGTGCTGTTATTGGTGCATTGAATCAGTGTGACCAAGCAGGCAGGCAGAGGGAAATGGGGCTGCTCTGAGAGTGAATTATATGCAGTCACACACTCAATTTACCCCTGCAAACCTAGTTAGAGAGGGTACAGACATGGAGGCATACACATGCTGTGGGGTAGCAACACGTATGTACGCCAGCGCGCATGCATCCGTAAAAACGCACGCACTCCACTGGTTAACAGGATTAAGGACATTAAATCAAGACAGAAATTAAATCCAATTTCAAATTTGTGCAGTAAATTGAAATGATACATTATTTCAGGTAATGACATGAACTATTTCACCATGCTGACAGTGAAAATGAAACATATGAGAGAGTGCATGCAGTCTACACTCATTAAAACAGCTAATAGTTAATGTGAGTTTCCATCATTATTTCCCGGTAAGAACAGACACTCCTCATGCATATTGAAGCTTGCCGTCGCACCATGTTGCAGCCTTGCAGACAGACAGCAGAGAACTGGGCTGCCTGTTCTGTTTGATCTGGATGACTGTGTTGAAACCTCTTAATGCCAGTTCACATAAAATATTCACAATCTGTGAATCATCAAGGTGTTTCTGGCCCTCCGCCCTCACTCCTGTCCTGTGGCAGAGCAGACAGCTGTTTGAAATTAGACACCAGATTGTGTTACTTAAACCGCTAGCAGGAGCGATGCTGATCGCTCCCCAACCCGACGAGCAATCTGTTAGCATGCTGGATGGTGGGAATGTGATCATGGGTGTGCTCTTGTTGTATTTAAAAGCCTGGTGTTCCTCCCAAACAGCCTACTCTTTTATAGAATAAACAATATTAACTGACATTTTATCAAAGGCAATTCCACAGTTTTCACACAAAATGCCTGAGAAAACGTAAAAGAAAGAGGAGCTTATTAGGAAAAAGTTCTAAAAGACGGATTAAATTGGCTTGAAATTAGCTTTTCAACAGTATTCACACAGAATGACACTTTTGTCCATTAATTATCTAGATTTGTGTGCAGAGGGTCTGTGAAGCTGTACTTGCCAGCATCATGATGTTTCTCAAAGTTGTGTGTGTTGCAATGCTGCAATTTATAGCTCAGCTGATTCTGATGATAAACACATTAGCATTAATTGGTGAGTGGGTTTTTAACATTGTGTTAACATTTCCTCCCATACAGATACTTATGTATATAATACAGATACTTATGTATCTGTATTATATTTCCTTGTCTTCAACACCAAAACAGATACACACAGCACAGATCTGTCTGTGGTCATATATTATGCTACATGCATGGCTTTCACATATTTCTGGGCTGTACTGTGTATATATAACTCTCTTGTCTGTGTATATTGTCTACATCAGGCCCGGCAGTCAATACATGTCAGAGCACAGTATCACTACACATTACATCAAACCTTCTGCAAGTCAGAGTGTTAATGACTCATTACATAAAGAGTGATGAACCATAAATTACACAACTGCTCATGTTAAAGAAACGTCATTAATAAACATCCATAACTCTATGCTATTAGTGGCCACACACATTATATTAGTCATCTGTTTTTCTAAATGTCAGTCAGTCATTGATAGTGTCCCCTTACAGGAAACGACCACATCTGCAGCTGTAAATACTCATTAATTGGTGATAATTGGATTGTTGTCCAGATGCCCTGCACCCCTTTCCCTGAAGGTCAAAGGTCAGTGACCATGTGGTGATGAAATTGGATTTCTTTTTACAAATGATGATATTTCTAATTTGAAATATAACTCTCACTTTTTATTACACTGTATATTTTCAATATTTTTAATCATTCAAACTTACTAATATCTATGTTATAAATGGTGTGACCACTTCGGGACTCACATCATTCATCCATGACATCCCTTTGTGCTCCACCTCTTTGCCTGTATTTGGCTTAACTGAGAATTAGATGTGGATTCAGATGCTGTTAACACGGTGACACTGAAACTGACTCTATAGAAACCCTGTATGTAATGTGATGGGTGGTTCATTCATATAACTCCCATAAAACTTTTGAATGCATAATGATAAGGCAAACTGGCTTATAACCAAGTGGCAACATGAAATTAAGCCCATGCAGAAGTCATTCCTTCAGGGTACTATACCAAAAGTCAATCCTATATTAAAATGGCCAACTTTCCAGCAATAAGCATGTTTACAGCTCTAATGATTCTTTCTTGCAAATGTTTTTTATAGCTTACTTGTTTTAATTATAATAACTTATTATGTATAATCCGGCGTGATTTGGATGGACAGCTCCAGTCATACTCCACATCTTTACATTTGGATTGTTGGTAAAGAGTGATGGTGCTAACTTCATGAGAGCTGTTATTAAATGTATTGTATAATAAAGTGGTGTCAAGTTTTTTTCATATTTTTAACTGTTTAGATTGTTTAGTATCTGTATGCATTGATGCTTACTCATCTCATCCTCTTGAATTTTAACAAATGACCACTGACCACAGAATTGTCACCGATTCCTTCAAAACATGCTTAAACAAATTCTGTGCAAATATGCGCAGGATATAATGCCAAATAATAATCCCCAGAAACTGTCTTGTAAAATCAATCACAGGAGCCCAGAGACAATAGTTGTGAGATGACTAGTGAATTCTGTGGTCTGGTCAGGACAAGCGGAGGCTTTGATAGATGGCCGTATTGTCTGAAGCGGGCAGGGAACAGACTGTGATTAATTCTCTTGCAGTGATTTGCTGGAAGTAGTAAAAAAAATTGCTGCAGTTATTTCCCCCTTTCCATCTGTTAATGGTGTGTGTGTGTATAAATGCATCTTTTCTTGTTCTACACATGGAGCTGAGTGCTTGTAATTCAAATCACAAAAGCTGCTTCACTCACTCACTCACTCACTCTCTCACCCGCTCGCTTGCTCGCTCTGGCCTTATCGTCTTAATGATCCTCTCATAATGACGTTTAAGAAGAAAACGAATAATTTTCTAACACTGACAGCTGGTTTGCTGAGCATTTACTCCTACCAGATGAAAAGGATTGAAATGACACATGAGCTAATCAAAACTGGATATTAAGTATTGAATTGAAGCAGGACTTTCTCAGCAGTCAGTCCTCATAAAGCTTCTCATAATGTTCACGTCTATGAATCAAGCTCATATTAACCTACAGTCCTGCTCCTCTTCCCGGTGTTCAACTGCTGATTGTCACAGAACCTGCAAGCTGTGTCTTACATCTAAATGTGTGTCCAAAACAGACAGCATTTTAGTATTGGTAAATGTGGCTTGTTTATCCTTCAAAAGAAACCATTAGTCAAACAAACAAAGAGCGGTATGAGAGCAGACGTTACTGGCAGAAACATTAAAATCCACTGCAACTCTCTGCCAGGTTAGTAATTGCTCTTTTTATGGTGGTAATTATTTCCTCTAAGGTGCGCACTGTTGCACACTGCAATTATACATGTGCTGCTATCTCTGTGTAGAAGGGAATGTGGGTGGAGAGATGGGGGAAGTATTCTGAAAAAAAAATGTGTGTGTGTGTGTGTGTGTGTGGGATGTGCAGTGAGAGAGAAAAGAAAAATTGACGCCGCTGCGATCTCAATTGATGCACAGTTTCTAACAAGACAACAAAACAACAAAAAAAATCAAACAATGGTGTGATGCAGCGCCATTTTTCTTCTGGGGATATATTTTTCTGTTTTGCTGCCTTCAGTTAAGTCCATGCTTCAGTAACACTACCCTGCTGAAAGGCATTGTACAACAAAGCCAGCATGTAAGGTATGATAAGGCCAATAACCTACTATTCAAAATTCTGTTTCCTTTGTCCCCCTGTCCTCTCTCTCCGTCTCTTCTTTTTCTTTTTTTTTTTCCAAGACAGTGTGACCTGCAGGACCAGCCTGCAAAACGCCATTACACAAACACCTCTCACTGATAAGGTGTCCACTGGGAAACGGTGCAGACAGTGTTTCCATGATGTTTCTCAGGACACAGGAGCCTCTATGCCTGAGAACAGAGCAGAAATTCATATGGATGATTCTGTGAAAATGCGGCAACAGCAGGATTCAGCGGCTGTGGCTAATCTAAGCAGGAGAAGTCCTATTTGCATATTATTCATTGAAATGCGTATCTGCACCTTTGTCCAAGTCAGTGGATATTACAAGTGGCTATGGGTGGCTTTTTCAGACAGCATGTTTGTATGTAAAAATACAAACTGAAGGAAAAAACACCAGAAATTAATGTAGCTGGATTAAAAGTTGAGCCTTGTTTTTTCACCGTCCAGGCGGACAAGACCCTAAAATGAAGTGTACAAGCATTCTGAATGACCCTTTACTACAAATGGATTCACAGTTGTTTGTTTCCACTGCTTATGTAGGGCTGGAGGACATTTTTGCCCGTAATGGATGTGAATTCAGCCATAACTTTAGTAAAGAGCTTTCATGAGAGAAAACACTCAAACCTGAAAAACTGTGGTATTGAATGTTTTTTCTATAAACATCAGCTTATACTTTGGTTAAAAGTGAAAGCAGCTTTTGCTGGTATATCTGTGAGCCATTTTAGTGTCTCTAATCTGATTGTTTTGTTTTTTTATCAGTGCTGGTTGGACCTTTAGCAGAGAATGCCTGTAGAACTAAATATACAGTAGACTGTATATAAAGATGGATAGACATGGATATGTGACATCACGCATGGGTTTTCTCACGCTCAGTCTGAAGGCTCCCTCTGCCACAATTTTGTAGCCTGTGAATCCTAGGTGACGGCGGACAGGTGATCCTGATCCTTGATAATATAAAAACTCAATGTAATAAACATAGTTTATTGTGGTTGTCAGACAGTAAACATTTTAATTTCTGCTGTAGTTGTGTTTTAACACAGGGGATCACTGACTCAACCGCTAGTGGACATTAATACTAGTGCTACTAGTGCTGATATTCAGGCAGGTTGGGTCATGAAAACATTGCGAAAGCCCCTTTATGCCTTTTTACTTTCCTGAAGAAAAACTTCACCTTTAAATGTTTAATTAATGAGTGTCAGGCAACTTCAGTATAAATAATTTGTTGGTGGCAGGTGGATTATTTATACGTCCATACTGCATGACGTCAGAGTTGAGTCCATGCATCATGTTTCAAACTGACAGCAACAAAACAACACAAGAAGTGATAAACTGGTTGACACAATAAGAGAGCATGTTTACCTGTCTTTACTATTTACTATGTATATTTTCTTGTATATCTCTTAATTTGTGAAGATTAGTTGTCTTTTATTTGCCTCAATACAGGCTTCAATACAGGCTTCAAAGTCTAGTGCAGCATTAAATATGAAATCATTATATGGAAATTACCCCTAGGACTGACATTCCTAATCAGTAAAGTGTGATAGAGACAAGTATGCAACTATAAAATAGCAGCAGTCGTAGGTAATAATACCTCTTCCTATCTTTAAAAATGAGAATTACATCCACCTCTGACTTTGTCTGATTCTGGTAACAACAGTCTGAGCCCACAGGGCACCTTATCAATCACCAAGTGCTGCTGGACGGGAGGAGATGTGATAATTGTCCCTTCTTCTGTCTAGTGCGGTATCATAACCTAATTCTGAGAGATACCATCTCCTGAGAGGATTCTTTGTGTCATCACACTGCTCCACATTCCCATTCAGCCAAACTGAGGGCTATATTTATCCTATTTTTCCCCAGTTAACATTTGGAGGATTTTGTAATCATCATTCAACCTGAGATTTTCTGAGCAGCTCCCAATTAACCTGCCTCCCCTCTCTTTTTGACCTCATCAGCGTGCCATTAAACTCACACTGTCACTGGGGTCCTGTGCCGCATCTCAAACCTGTACAGAGGGAGAAAGAGAGGTGGGTAATGTGGAGGTAAACTTGAGCCAAAACATGAGGCAATATGTGAGGATTTGTGCCTCGATGTTAATACTAGAGATACATGTTTTCTCTATAATCTGGGGACGTCTCATTACAAAACACATTTTGGGGACCAGCTTCCCTTTTAGAGACCAAATGTGGACCTCATGAAATTTGGAAGATTTTGCTCAGGGTCTGGGTCAGAATAAGAAAAGTATGGCTTCAGATAGGTTGGGAAGAGTCTTGAGGAAATAAATCTAAGTCCTCTGAAGTGATAGAAATACCACTCTCTGTGTGTGTGTGTGTGTGTGTGTGTGTGTGTGTGTGTGTGTGTGTGTGTGTGTGTGGAAAAAAGGGGTGTGTTTTCTGCAGGTGGGGGGGGAAGGGATACAGGCAATGAAAATTATGAGTAAATCCTTTTTTTTTACCCCCGAAATAAAAGAAGAAAAAACACCATAGGTTTCAGATTAAAAGTGTTTTTTTTTTTGTAGAAAGACTGCAGAAAACTTTAAGGGGGATTAATTTTAATGGGTGCTTGAAACTATCGTAGTGTTTGTGCAAATGAAAAGTGGATGTCTTAACACCCTGAAAGAGCCAGACGGTAAACTGATTACTGTTGACCACCCATGAAAAGCAAGAGAGAGAGAGATGATTTAATAAGCGGCATGTTTTTCTGCCTTTCAGAAATAATCCTCCATAATTTTTCCGAGGAAGTGATCGGGCAGTTAGCTGCTTCCATCAGAATAGGATCAAGCCAAGAGATATTTCTGTAACAAAAGGTGTGTTTTTATGAAGCTACACCTGCCTCTTTTTTCTTTTTAACAGAAAGTGTGTTTGTTCCTATTAAAGCTCCACTAACCCAGTGTTTAAATGGTCCCCGATGTGAGCATCCCCTTTGGATAAAATGACTCTCAAACCGAATGGATTAACAGTAATAATGTTTACATCTTCATGGTGGTATGAAGACAACACCTTTGAAGAGAGGCGGTCCACAACATCAAAAGAAACTCTTGTGAGGAATGGCAAATGTTTGCTTGACTGTTTGATCTTTTAAAGCACCCCCCCCCCCCACACCTCCTCCCTCCTCCATTCCCCTTCGATCAGATATGCAACCTTGGATAGAGATCTCCATTATGGCTGTTATTCTCTTTTAACTACAACAGCTCTCCAGGTAATAGCAAAGCACTCGGTAACAAATTGGACGAGCTGTTTGAGTGGCATCTATCATCTTCATCATCTCAAAACTTCAGCTGAAACTTTTGCACTGCTGTGCAATGCTAGAGTCGATGTTATTCTGTCACCCCATCCCCCCCCCCCTCCACCCTCCTCCACCCCCTTTTCTCCATGTAATTACGCCGAGCATGACTAAAGTCAAACCCTAGAAAACAGGTGGATTTACAGATGCAATCAGGTTTGTGATATACCCAATTCAAGGATACAAATTTGATTTAACTATTTCCA
>JAVQJX010177715.1:0-10790 GCA_036025115.1 Ambassis agassizii
AGTTTTTAAAAACTGTTTGTTTGTATTTTTGACAAAAACCTCTCTTTGTGCAGTCTATCACTAGGGGATATATTGGTCTGTTAATATCCCAAAAACAATATTGACTTATTCGCTTTGCATGTTGGTCCATACCAATTATTAGTATCTCCTTTGCAGATGTTGCAAGTTGCTGTCATTTATTATGCTATTTATTCTATTAATTGGCATACTAACCATGAAATGCCTTTAAAGAGCACTGGCTCACTCCATCTTCTGTGTGTGTTTGTTGTGAGTCTTGCTGCACATGTGGCGTGACATGGCACTAATTGCAAAGATAGAGATGAAGTAAGTATCAAATGCTAAGCCTAGCTATTCAGTCAACAATAGAACTGGTATCCATTAATAATGTCAGCATGCTGGCTAGACAGTTTTCAGTAATATGGCAAATATTTCATAACAAAATGTGTTACTCCCCCACAAAAAATAAATATTGGTTTGGGTCATATAAGCAGCTAAGGAAAAACATAAAAGACAGTGTGGGGGTACAAATTAAAAATATGTTAATATTATTAAATAAATATTATACTAAAGGTATTAGTAGCAGTTACATTCAACACAGGACAAAAAAAGGTCATATCACCAGACTAAAGGAAGGATAACCCAACTTTAACTTATATGTAATATAATAAATCTTTGATAATAAGAAGATTTATTGATAATAAAGTTAATAGTCATGTAAAACCTGATGAGCATGGTTAGCAATTTTGTGCCCCATTGCTCATTCTGATGTGCTTTTCAAAAACACAAAGTCTCACGTGTGATGGGAGTTCAGATGAGGTGCTTGGGTTAGGACAGGTGGATTTATGACAGTTAAAGTCATGTTCCTCTAGTCCTCTGTTAAAAGCATTTCTTCTTCTGGTGCTGCCAGATGATTTGGCTGCAGAGCTGAAACCACTCAATGCTAATTGTCACTGCTAATTTCACTTGAAGGTGTGCTGCGGTATCTGACACAACGAGGGTAAGAGCAGATTCTGGAAATCCTGGAAGTTAAGGAAAGAAAGGATGGACATGGTATTCTTAGGTAAGTGTCAAAGTTCACATGCATGGCAGGACCCAAAGTTGTCCACCAGGACATTGCCTAAAGCATCACACTACCTCTTCCAATAGTGCATTCTGGGACTATGTGTTCCCCAGGTGCACACACATCCTACTATCCTGTCAACATGATTCATCAGACCAGAACACTTTCCTCCATTGCTGCATGATTCACTTTGGCTGTTGACACGGTTTCTATGGTAACCACATAATGAGTGTTATCACTTCACCTGTTAGCAGTCAGGACGTTAGCGCTAATATGTGTATATTGGTTAAAGAACAATCTGCTAGCCCAGGTTTTTTAGTCACTTGCTGGTTGCATTCACTTCACAAGTGTACATTGTGAAAACAAGAGGTGTGCTGTCGTTGTCAAATTTTGTGCTTGGATTCTGCACACTTGACACTAGAGGCCTGTCAACATGTTATTCATGCACATGAGCACACAGTGAAACACCCATTGACTCACACTTCTGACACAATGTTGACAAAAACCTGTCAAAGGACACTTACGGAAGTACTCCCGGTATATCTCCAAGACCACGTTTTGTGATCACACACACAAACAACATTACCAGCCACACAGGGAAAATCCTTACTCACACACAAACACATGCTGATACCCCCTGACAGCCACCATCACTGCTGAATACTGCAGAAATGCAAACCGTCTAATTCCCTGTTCACACATACGGACTCAAATTCCATAGACACGACTGGATGTAATTCATTGTGACTTCAACCTTGTAGACATGCGGTGCTACCTGGCACTACGCAAAACTAAAAAGGGCATCCTGTAGCTCAGCCGGAGAGAGATTCAGTTTGATGTACAGAAAATATGAGAGAACAGTAGGAATATGGAGTGAACAGTGCCATCCTTCTGACACAAACAAGACACACAAAATCAGTAATTCGGTTCTTACATTAGATTGGAAAGGGTTAGGAGATTAAAGTGACAGATTACTTTTTCCTGGCACTGCTGCGTTGTGAGTTCATACTGTGTTTGTTCAATTACAACAACAAGCAGTGATGACAGGCCCTCGGAGAGAGCAAGCGAGCTGTAACAAAACTGGGATATGTTTGTTTGATGGTTTGTTGGAAATGCGAGTGCAGCTGGGAGGAAAGCGGATGTGTCAGCGGCGTGAATGGATCATAGCCATCGAAGCTGTGCAACGTTGGCACAATTTTCAAAGTCCGATCCATCTATCCGTGTGTTTGTGCCTTTGGGAGAAAAGGCGACCGGCGAACAGCGTGTGGGAGCCAAAAGAACCAACGCTGGAATAAGGCACCCTCATTTCCACATGAGCTGAGCGTGTATGTGTCACTTTGACAGGTAAAACTCACAATATCTCATTTTCATGGCACACAGGGCAATCAATGTACATTACACTTTTATTTTACAGAGCTCCATTGAGTCAGATCCATAATGAAAATATGATGTTTTCAGTTTTCTTGTTTTATTCCAAGACTGAAATACAATTCAGTAGACAGTTTTTGTTTGTTTTTTTTTTTTACTATTCAGCAGGTCAGCAATCAAACCAACAAGTTATGTAGAGCTTTGTGGACAAAGGACACAAAAACAGGTAGGGAGTGAAGAGAATTTAGGCCTAATAGTTTAATCCCTGAATACCTTCCCTTGATGAAGTCTGTGCTGGGCCATTTAGACATAATGGACTGCACAATCAACTTGACTCAGGTTTCTGGATTCTAGGGGTTTTAAAGCTTAAGAATATTTAGTGAGCAACAGCAGCCTTCAGGGCTGAAAAATTAATCCACAAGGGCCAAAAAATGCAGGCCCTAAGATGGCTACAAAGCGAGCCAATCTCCATAGATTACCATAGTAAACAGCACAACAACAGAAATAAACATGTTTGCCGATGAAACTAAATTGTATTCTTTGGCTGATTTCCAGAGCTTTAAAGAGGATGAGTTATCCATTAAAACTCTGTTACGATTTAAACAAATTCACACAATACCTGATGGGTCAGTGAATACCACAACGGGACATTTTCTGGATTACACACTAAGTAGCTTCCAGGTATTCATGCAGTTATTAACTTATTAAACATATTAAATGACATGCGCCAATGGATCCTGAGAGACTTGGCTATTTCCATAGTTTCCATAGTTAAAACTCTGGAAAAAATTGTTTTACCAGCTAGGCAGCTAGGTCCTGATAGCTAAACTAGGTAGCTAGCTAGTCTGGGCTGATCTCAATTCTATGCTGATAGACTTAACTTTAAAAAAAAACACATAGGGCAACACAGTCAAGTAAAACAAATCAGATGTATGAAGGACTCTAACTTAGTTATCCACAATGAAAAGCTACATTTCATCTTGCAAACCCTTATCCATTTTTTTTAATGAATGTAAGGTCGTCTTGCTGACTATCAGGACAATTTTCACACTATTTCAAACCTGCTCTAGCTCACAGGCTGGTGATCCAAAAATGTGGATCTGAACTCAACCTGCCATATTCACCTGATTTGGCACCTTAAAAGTGCAACCTTCTCACTGACATGTAGGAAGCTGTCACCATTTTCACAGTGATGATGAAGTTGTCACTGATGGGGACATTTTTTGAACATCCAATATGCCAACGTCTACAAAAAGGACCACCAAGATCAATGGACTGTGATGGAGAATAAAAAATACATGTGGCTTACTCCCATGTGTCTTTTAGAGTACGGCGTTTTACGACGTGTGTGAGCTTCCACGTGCACATTGGTTGGATGGAGTAGAGCAGTTTAGGCCCCAAATGAAGTAAACAATCGGAAGGATTAATGAGTAATTGACAAGGCTGCGAACACAGAGACTTAATGGAGTCGAATCATCAATCAAAGGGATTAGCCACAGGAAAAACATCCGCAATGCCCTGCCCAAGCCATCTTCGCTAATCCTCCCATTCCCCAATCTATCTCACACTCCCTGTTTCTCTCTTTAATTTGAATAAATGGCCTCAACCACCTGCACACAAACACACATGTAAATGCGCGCATCCCTGCAGGATACAAGAACAGAACACAAACAAGTCTGACAGTAAACATGCAGGGAAAAAGTCACAATACAGCAATTAAAATCAGTGAACACTGTATCCATTGCAATTTTTTCTGCCTGTCTCCCAGTATTGCCTGCTGTGGAGCACGTCCATCACACACATGGCTGTCTTGCAATAAGAAATATATCATATTGACTACAATGCTGCTATTTATCATTTTAAGGTGAGCGGAATGAAAGATTGATATGTGCTTTAGACACACAGAGGAGTATGGATAAAAAATTGTTATCACTGTAAAATGCAAGCAAGAAGGGAAATAAGCATCATTTAGACACATGAGTTTTTCTATTAAAAGATTTACATCCTACTAGACCATCAGAGGCCTCTCTAATGTTTCTTTTCATATTTTTACACTCTAGGCCTAATGGTTTAATTCCTGAGTACCTTCTCTTGATGAAGTCTGTGCTGAGCCATTTAGGCATAATGGACTGCACAATCAACTTGACTTCTGGATTCTAGAGTTTTTAAAGCTTAAGAAAATTTAGTGAGCAACAGCAGCCTTCAGGGCTGAAAAATTAATAAACAAGGGCCAAAAAATGCAGGCCCTGAATGGCTACAAAGTGAGCCAATCTCCATAGATTACCATAGTAAAAAAAAGCACAACTTTGCAACAGAAAAAACATGTTTGCAGATGAAACTATATTGGATTATTTGGTTGAGCTGGATGAGTTATCCATTAAAACTCTACTCGGTTCTACTCACATCTATCACAATGTGCAAAACCATAGACTGTATATGAATATGGACAATGCAGCTCCTCTGAGGCTTTTAACTCAGACAGATGATAACACTATCATATAATACATCTCTTCAGATTTATTTGAGCTTTAAACTGCACATGAAACCAATTTAAAGATGTGGCCTTTTGTTATGTGTGGGTGGGTTCTCAGTTTGGGAAATCATAGTCAACCCAGTAGTTTTTGACATTCTCTCATAGACTGTTCTGGGAGGTTGCTGCTTGGGTCCAACATGCACACACAACAATCCCACATGGTGAACATGCACTCTCTTCAAACCACTGCTGGGATTTTTTTTTTTTCTGGGATTGAGGATGCATAAATATACTATCACATCCTCAGTATGTAGTGATCAGCATGGACACTCAACTGTTTGAAACTGAAGAGGGGGAGAAAAAAGCGGATAGAATGACTGTGGATCAATGTACCCCCCACCCACTCCTCTACACCATCTCATTAATCAAACTCGCCTCCTATAGCTCCTCTCCTCCCTCTCATATCTCCTGTATTGAACGCCATATCTCTCAGTGGCTGTTATTTACGATGCCTCCTCCAGGACACAGATGGCCGACAATCTTTCAATGATATTTACTCAGACTGAGAGAGAGCAAGAAAAAGGGGGTAGGGGGGGGGGACAGATTATCAAAAGGAGCCAATCCAGTGCTTGACCTGTGGTTAACAATCACAGCCCTCTTGAATTTTCTTCACGTGTCATACTGTATGATAAAGACTGGCTGCATCCATCATCCTTGTGTATCAGCTTTGATGCATCTGTTACAATATTAACAGGATAAATCAACAGAAACAAAGCAGCCTGTTTGTTACTGATGTGCATATTTTAGTGTTGATACTTTGCATCAAGCTGTTAAAGGACCTAAAGGACTTTTGTTCTGAGCGATACAAAAGTTGCCTTTGTGCGCACAGGTGAACCGTTTCTGTTTCCGCCCGCTCTCGCCGAATCGATTGAAACGCTCAGAGGCGCATCGACGTACCTCTGAGTTTTAGACGAGAACGCCGCCCGCAGCCATTGGAAAAGTGTCTGACACATCAAATTGGATGTTTGTGAATAATTATCCCGAGCCTTACAAAAGCGTACGCCGAGACAAATTGAGTTACAGCGGCGACTTTAGAGATTGTGAGTGAGAATGTTTACATGACAAACATTTTTTCGTCAAGCATATGGTGTCATGCCTCATTTTCCCGTCTGAAGAATGATTCACAACAAGCTCACATCGGAATGTGAAACAGACACATGTACATGGTGAAAAATGTATCAGCTTCCTGATAATGGCTTTACAAAATTTATCAGCAGCAGGAAAAGCCAGATCAGAATCTGAAAAAGGTTACCATCATCTATATTTTCACATATAAATATATCTTGGCATTTTGTGCAGATATACAAATACGGAATTTACAGAAGGTGTCTGCATGTAAATGCTAAAGTAGAAGAGGAGCCGTGCAAAGAATTATTCAGTGAGTGAACGTGCTGTGTTTGCGGTAATAGTCTGATTAGCAGCTGTTTATGTAACATCTAATGTCTTGCATGAGTGTCTGTGGGTGGAAGGTGAGGGTGGGATTGAGGTGCATAGAGCTCTTGATAAGTCAAGTCTCCATAGGAGGGCTTACTACTTCTGTGTGGCGAAGTTAACCATGAGAAATGATGGTGGCTTGTTCAGTGTATGTATTTCAACAGGTCACTAGAAAACCCTGACTATTAATATCATCATCACTTGGTAAAGAAGTCATAACTTTGCAGCACTGGGCTGCTTGTTGGGCTAATCAGCTTAATGTGTTGAGATGTGGGCTGATATTAAAGCCCATATTAAAGAAAAATATTAAAAAAAAAACCCTCTTCATACTTGTGTATGTGTGTACCCCTGAACATAATCCCTGTTTTTGCTCACTGATCCGCTGTGCAATTTTCAGAGGTCCCTTCTTGCTATAGCCAAATATTCTCTGACATTCTCCAAAAAGAAAAAGACAAAAACACCAATGGCTACCATGGCAACAAGTCAGTATGATTATAATTACCTGTATTTTAATGCACCTCTGGATTTAGATGCATCCTGACATTTCTGAACCTTGTCATTATTTCAAAAACGAATCCATAAGATCACAGTCCCTCCCACAGGGGGACAGTTAGCCCATAAAAATCGGTTTCCTCACCAAAGTTACTTTAGAACTGATGAAGCTGCTTGGATAAGCAGTGAAACTCTACAAGTCCAGATGCCTTGATTCAACTCCTTTGAATGAAAATGACCTGGATGACTCAGAACCTTCACAGACATGCTGCTCTGGTGTGTTAACACAATGCCAGTGGTGTTATTTTTAGTTCAATCAACAGTCCAGCCACTTTCTGATAACTGCAGGAGAAAGGCCGTAGCTACAGGATGGTGACGCATTCAGTAACATGTCAGCATCACATACATTAGCTGAAAGTAGCATTTGGTGTGACTTTAATAGTGGACCTGGTGGTGCTTCAGCAGCAAGAATAGACACCATGTGACAATGGCAGTCATTCACATTGTAGGAGGTAGGAGTTGTAATCATGGATTCCAAAAATGTATGTAACTGAAAGGTCCAGGTACCTTGCCTGAAACGTTAGACTAGTAAGCAACACAACTGTCTTATCCCATATTCCTGGGCCAATGGTATGAAAGTTACCTGGCTCATATGGAAAAATGTCTCATGTCACAGTAAATATAAGTTATAGATTCAATCATCACTTGTACTTATCACTTATCACATACTCCAACAGTGAACGACTGAAAAACAATCTTGCTTTTTAGCAATAACTGATATACATATTTTATTCTTCTCCAGACTGCTGAATATGCCTCACAGCCTACACCATCACTTTTTCACCGCACAGTGGCTCGTTCTTTGTGCTCTTGCTATATTTGGGGGCTATTAGGGCACAGGTAGGAGTTTCATTGAAGTCTGTGAAATGGTTTTTCAATGCGTCCTGTAATTACTGCCTTCTAACAGGATTAAAAAGTAGATGACAGAAGGAGAAAGATGGGATCCCTGCTCGTTTTTTTTAATCAGGCAACCTGTTTATGTAGCCTCCACCTGTTACCACCTGATTTCCACTTTAGAGGAGATGTATACCAGGCAGTCAGACAACTAAACACTGACACATTGTGTGTAAGAGTCCAACTGGGACGATCTAGGTACTTGTGATCCGTTACACAGGACAGTAGGCTATATGGTGTGTAAGTATTACTAGTATTACCAGAGCACTGCACTAGCAGTAGTCATACATATGTATGGTGTCACACCGCACAAACCTGTTTCACTAGAAATCAAGTAACTGTATTAACTTTTATCCCACAGCAAAGTGTTTTATGATTCATATGACCATATATTTAATATGTGTGGGTACGAGGCTGGGCAGCAGTATTAGTAGAGGTGGGGCCAATGTTATAGGACTAGTAAGCAATAAAAATCATACTTCATGTATACTATAAAAGTGTACAAGATTAGAATCTGTGAAATATATAAAGAAATCATCATACTGATCACTAGAGAGCACATATTTATTTAAAACAAATACTCATATACACACTTAGATGAAATGTCAGCAAAGTATGTCACCTTTTCTGTCAGCTTGGACAAGCATTGAAATTTTAGCCTCAGCACCCTCTCCTTAAAACTCCAATTATACTACTTCCTATAGCAACAAAAAATTCTGAAAACGTAAAAGTCCAATGCAGTTTGAAACAATGAACACAGTAAATTGTAGGTTCACTTATCCTCAGACTTCCTCTGATTCTGAGTCCATGCTGAAGGCCCAAAGTAGAGTCTCTGCCTCAGGGCTGTAGAGGCAGTGCCCAAGCACAGATGTTTTCACTGGGGTGCTGCTACAGGGAGCTGAAGGCAGGTGTCTGCAGACACTAACGCTGTTTGGCTTACTATAGCAAAATTAATAGGAGATGATCTAAAATTAGAAACAGCAAACACAACATCCTCAATATGACACTATTACAACCACATAATAGAAGAGGTTGCTGATGATGTACTCATCTGTAACACTCCACTGTCAGTGCTATGCCTACACCAGCATACCTGTTTATCTGCTATATTGGTGGAGGTCTTTAAGTTACTGTGATAATTAGAACCTGTAATAAACTCTCCATGAATGCCATCTTTCCTTAGTAAAAAAAGACGTTCTGCTCAGTGTTCCTACTGTACATCTTTTGTGTAACACAAATCACAAATATGTACCCAAGCTAAGGAGATGATGAAGTTACCATCAACAGTAGTTTGTATAATGAGGTGTAAAGTAAAAGACAAATGAAAACTGAGTGCTGAAGAGCACCACCAATCCCTGTCCATTTGACCTCAAGCCTGAGAGAAGCCTAGTGACCTACAATGTGCTGAGGGAGGGGAGCACCAAGGCTCTAGTTACACAACAAATACAAGGAGTATGTGACACCACTAGAGCCTGAAATGAAGATACATTAGTATGTTAACAAACAGGATGGATTGGTAAGCCTCTTGATCCTGATCTGTTTTAATAAATCTTGTTGATAAACTTTCCCCCCCCATTTGGATGGAATGCTAGTATAAACAGCACTGTACCCCACAGCTACTTCTGCAGTTTGCTGTGTACAGCAGTAAAGCCAAGTCATGGCACTGAAGCATGATGAGTCCCCTCTCCACCATGTGGAAGAGCATGGCTTTGAGAACTGATGTACACTTTAATGATGAGTGACTAATGCTACAAGGCGAGGGGGAGGGGGCGGGTGGGCGGGTGGGGGGGGGGCAATAAGCAGAAGCAAGAGAATGTATAAAAAAAGACTTAGAAGCAATGTAAAGCACCGTTTCTGGATGCTTCACTCCAATTTTGGGTTGATAAGGATCTGACTGAAAAATTTATTTTTTTTATTTATTTGGAATGGCACTGATGCCACTTGTGTTTTGTGCAGTATATTCCAGTGATATGATATCATGTTATATAGTGACTACACTACTTTTCATTGTATATTCAAAAACACTTGACTTTCCTCACTTTTTCTATTTTTGTACTTCTTGGTGAAAATGAATTCATGGCTCTCAACGTGAGGATGTATAAATATGCTGTAACTGTGGGGCTAGCTGTGCTGTGTGCAAAGCACAACCGCTCACGTGTGGTGTTGTCATGCTCCACTGAGAGGATCCCTCCTCTCTGACGTTCACTACAGCCCTAACCAGCAGAATCACTATGAGATGGAAATGTGGGGTGGCATGGCCGAGGGCAGATTCACTGCCTCTGTGCAGATTTAGTGTGGAATCTCCTAGCGGTTGTGTTCACTGACCTCTTTCTGTGGCTTTATATACCTACAGTTGGACTCTCTTCCCCCATTCTCTGCTACAGTCCTAATTCCTGCAGACAGTAGGAGGTAGAGCTGAGCTGTGGGGGAAAGGAACACTTGCCCTCTGCTTTTCTTTTACAGTCACACATACATATTTCTGTTGTCATCTAATGTTTTTTTTTGCGTCAGTGTGTCAGCTTGTTTTTTTAGGTGAGCAAAAGATTCTGCACATTGTCGGGGTGATCTCTATATACTTCTTAATATGTCTACCTAATGTGGAGTCATCTCGGAAAACTTGAAACTGAAAAGTGTTCTCTGACAGTGAGAAACAGCAGATGGTCATGTTTTTGCAGCATTGCCAGGAAGACACATCTGGCTGATGTACACTTGAATAAATACTACTGAAAGTCCCCAGAAAGAGGTGAAAGCATGGCTGGTGGCTGGAACTTTGCTTCAGGCTTTTCAGTGCCTGTTGCCATTGCTTAAATGGATTTAAACCCCATCACAAACAACTAGGGCTGTAAAGTCAAAGTCGACTGGTCGATTTATTGGTTGATATGTTATGAGTCGACCAAAATTCTGATTGGTCGATTTTATGCGACGTTAATTTCATACAGCCTACACTGT
>JAVQJX010177830.1:0-12405 GCA_036025115.1 Ambassis agassizii
TACATATATATATAAAGATTCTTGATTCTTGAGTTTGATTTACTCATTTCATCCACAAAATGGGCTGAATCCTTTATTATCACAGTCTTCACAATAAAATATCAGATATGTAATAACGCTGTTGTATTAGTCGTCTTATGGCCCACAGCTATAGCTTTAGGTGACAGCACATTGACCTCACAGAGTGAAAAGTGTTAAGTTTGTTATGATGTACCAATGCGAGTTTACAATTTACACTACAACATGTCCTGTTAACTAAGACATATTGCATATAATACTGGTTTATTACAGTATTACATTATTATAGTATTACTGGTTAATTACAGTCTTATAAATTGTTTAGATATGCTTTCATCTGTTATTGTGATAACACGCATTAACTTCCTAGTTATGGATGTTTTACTATTCGTTACGGACACTCAGAAAACCAGGCTTTTGAGGCGCATTTGAATGCGGCACAGATAGCTTTTGTTCTGTCCTCCGGTGTGTTTTGGGGATGTTAAGGTCCTGCATTCTGAATGATCCATCTCCAACATCAGACCCTCGACACACAGACTTCTTATTTCATGGATATGAAGGAATACAAACTAAGTGCAGGATGTACTCATGCGATTTATGAACGGTTTTCATAGGAGCACTTAAACGCACCACATGATGGCGCTGTAAGGACAGTTATATGCTTACATGCTGAATCGTCAACATCCGGCGACACGTCTCCCTCCTTATAACGCAACACAGATCCGTCCGATACGTCTTTACTTATTTACACCTGCAGACTGCTGCGTTTGTGAAGCTTTCTGACAAGCTGGAAATCAGGCAGACTTGTGTGACTGTAGTTAACAAGAGGCGCTTTAGGTAACACCGGAGCTTCAAATGGGGGAAGTGAGGAAGCTGCAGAAGAAGTTGAGACAGATTGAAAATCTGGAAATAAAAATCAGTCTCACCCCAGAGGAGAGACTCAAGGTACAGGAACACTTCATTTTCATTTGATCTCTGTGTGTGTGTGTTTAACAAATCCTGAATAAATCTCCATGAGGTGAAGCATACACCGCATACACTGTACAGTAGAGCACACAGTATTCAATCTCACACAGTGCTGATGAAGTGAAAAAGTAAAGTGAGGCTTCTTAAATCAACAGCGCCTAATATCAGACAGCCAGTGATTAACATGAATTAATAATAACAGCGGATGAATAATTTGACAGTTTTTGCCCTAGTAGCCTATGAGATCAGAAGACCACGTCAAGCTCATCAGGAAAAAATAATTATCTTTGGAAAACCTTGTTAAGAGCATAATATGAAAGCTATAAAATACAGCCTTGGCCTTAAACATCACTTTTTCTTTACTGCAGCACAAAACTGGGACCAGGCAGTAGAAGCATGCATGATGTTCTTCACCCTTAAAGAGAGTGATGATGAATCTGAATGACAAAACTAAGCAAAAAAATATATTACAGGGATGTGGACGTGTATCCAAACAGTTTCACTGAAAGCCATGAAGCAACAGTAAAATTGCATTCACCCTTTTGAGTAAGTGATCCACATGTTATCTTCACTGATGAGCACTGAGCTCATTTCAGCGATCAGCTTCCTGGATGACCGTCCCTACTGAGGACTGTCAGCTTCACAGCCACCCGTCTGTATATATATTACAGTAACCGTCCCAAGAGGTCTGGACAGTATAGCTGGCCCTTATTTATATAATATGACACTTTCCATGTCAGGATGGACCTCAAGCATGGCAGACTTTCCCTTGACAGAGATGACACCCTGGGCTTTTTTGCAGTTTGGTATGAATAACGGCTTTCCCAGCCCAGTGGCAATGCACTGCTGTTATTTGTTGATCTGTTAAAATGTCTTGGATCTTATCAGTGGTCTCCTTTGTGGTAACAGTGATGTAATAAACCCTTGAGATCCAAAGACTCATGCCCAATTAGTAGTCCGTTATTTATGTTATTGATTTAAGGAGCAGTGTAGCTGTGTCATTTATCATTGTGTGGTTTCATACAGGGGTCAGAGGTTATGTTAAGACAGACGACAGAAACCCCCCACAAAGGCAGAAGTTGGTGTAAACTGAGATGGAAAAGAGTAAAAACTGGTGGAGCGGCCCTTTAACAGAAGAGTTGATGTAAAATTTACATGCCCAGTTCACTCATTCATGCATATTTCAGAGCTCACAATCAGACAGGAGTACGTTGCGAGCTGCAGCCTAATAAATCAAGACAGGCTGAACATGTTGGTTGTGCATATAAACAACTTGTGGATTTAGCAGCTTGGTTTACAACCAATCTCGTGCCTTCTTCTCTCTCAGATCTCCAGGAAGGCGGAGCTGCGTTCCAGATTGGCTGAGCTTCAGCTGCAGCTTTCTGGCCCGCAGCAAACTCTTGGGATTGTGGGAGACGGAAAAAAGGAGAAGATGAAAAGACAAGTGTAAGGAAGTGAGGGAGAGGTACCAGCAAAGGCGGGGTGGGGGGGCAGATGGAGGGGTGCGTAATTCTTCAAAAGCAACAACATTCGCTTTGAAGCCTTTGATATTTTTTGTATGTCTATCCAAACACACTGGAAGTCAAATTCTGTCACGCTTTTAGGAAATGGGAACTTTCTGCTGCTCAATAAGTGTCGTATAAACATCATTCAGAGATGTCAGCCTCCTTGTTTCAGCCCCTTTGGGCTCAGAAATCAGCTCGTGTGCACATTAAGAAAAATCTCAATGAAACACATTTACTGTATTTTATTTCACACAGACTAGAAGCTCATTAAGAAGCACTGTTTTTGTTTGTATGGGACTTGGAAATCCTCCACAGGTATCCCGACTGTCACAAAGGATGCCGCGTGCAGTTTGCATCTTGATTATTTATTCAGCTCCTGCTTTCTGCACTGGCACAGGGAGGATGCCCCAGAGGCCCTTCCATCACAAACGCCTCCAGCCTCCAAGATCCTTAAGGGAGAAGAGGAGTCCAAAGCACAAGCATCGCCAGCGCCGGATGCCAGGCAGAGGGAGGCAGGGATAGGCAGACAGCAGGAAAGGACAGAGCCGGCCAAGGTGTCAGATCACTGTCGAGATGTGTCAGGAGGCTGTGCCGCCTTTGATGAGGAGCAGCAGCGACAGGAAGGTGGGATAATTAAGAAAAGTGGCTTAAGAAATTGTCATTACGGTTTATTGCTGGCAGTTAAAAGTACAATGTCCTGCCCTAATTTGCGATTAACATCTAAAATCAGATTATACGTGTGTGCCCCGAGGAGTACTAACAAGCTCGCGTGGCTGCCAGTATTAAAACTGAACAGGCTGCATTTGCTTCCCTGAAGATAGTGCCCACGTTTTGCATCCTAGGAGCTAATTTAGCCCCACGCTTTTCAGTGGCAGACTAATCCATATTGAAGAACTGTGTAGATTAACAAGCCGGGGTGCCGATGAGTCAACACAGCTAATTGCATAAATCATTTCTTTTTTACAGAAGCTGAATTTACATCTCTTAAAGCATCTTGGGAGAAAGCAAAGTTTCGCTTGAGGCTGTTGGAGGGCCACAATGACATAGTCACCTGCGTGGTTGCTGTTGACAACTTGGTGGTTTCTGGAAGGTAAAGCAGAAAAGATGCTCTGATTTGCATAATGGATGCGCAAAGTGAACATTTCGCCTAATTTATCCCTTAATAGGCTCCTGCTCTCTCCCTCGCTGTCTGACATGTATTTGTTTTTCTTCCCCGCCCCGATCACTCTGCAAATCTCTTGCGGTTTATGTCGAACGCCTTTTAGCTCTGCTTGTTTTCTCCGCCTTCTCTCACTCACTCTGCTCTCTTTCCACATCCTCTCTCTCTCTCTCTGTACATCTTTCTCATAAAAGTCGAGACACAACGGTGAAGGTGTGGCATGTTCCCACAGCGACTGAGCACAAGAACCTGGGAGGTCACACTGGGGGGGTCACCTGTCTGTGCGCACCTCCCCCTGAGTACTGCAGGAAGCTGGGTGAGAACACACACATTCATCCACTTCCGCACATGTGGGCCGACTGCAGCTGAGTAATGCCTGTGTCCTGGTAATTATAGGAGCAGTTCATCAGATCAACCCCAGAGAGAGATAACCTCAGCAGACACTTTAGAGAGTTCACTGTCTGTCTGAAGCAGGCAGCCTTCCATCATTTGAGCTCACATGCCCTCCTATCCTACGCTTCCTCCCCGACTTAAAGGGACAGTTCACCTTAAAAGTTGAGAGTTTTGGAGACGTAGAGATTTCAGCCATTTCTCCAATATAATAGAAAAGAAAGTGGCACTCATTTGGTGCAGCAGAAATTATGACCTCATTACAGGAAAATCATAGTTTAAAGAGGAACTATATTTTTTGCCAAACTATACATGGGACTCAGAGGTGCTCACATTAAGCTGGAGAAATCTCTCCTTTTTTCAGTGGACTGTCTCTTTAAAATACCAGGTCTAAAAGTGCAGCCCGCTAATGATGTAGCACTGTTGAATCATAAAGTCACACTGTGTTCAGAGACTAATTGTTTGCTTCCCCTTTAAATCCATGTCTATTCTCTTTTTTTCTTGCATTGTGTCTCTTCGTCTCATTTTATGCATTATCACTTATTTACAGCTTCCTGTCAGCTTAATCTGTTTGTCTTTTCTGTCCCCTCCCACTCTCTTGCATGTGTTTGCCCTCACCACAGCCCGGGCATTGTCTTTGTCCGACAAAGAGAGGTTCATTTTGAGTGGCTCAGCAGACTGCAATGTGAAGATCTGGGCCCTGAGCATCGGTACACTTACACACACACACACACACACACACATTGTATATATATTAAAGTAGATGGAGCCTCGGGCCGCACATCGTAATCAATGTATGCCTGTGTGACTGATGGCCTGCATCCTGTCAATTAAATTAGATTTTTACTGTTACCTTCAGGGCAGTGTGTTAAGTCTATCTACACGTTCAATGCTGTGACTGCACTCTGCTTCGTGCCAGAGGAAGACGGCTACATCATCACCGGATCAGGTGTGTGTTTGTGAGGACAGTGAAGAGAATAATTGGAGCCAGAAGTTGAGGCATCACATCATATTTGCATCTTTATTTCCAGACATATATGTGCATGTTTTAAAATGTGAGTTAGTGAATGTGTGCATGGGGGTTGGATCAGGGAGATGAAAGCACACGGTTTAGGTAGTTGGACTCAGGTGGGTCGACTGTGACCAACGGTAATGACTGCCAGTCGCCTGTCAGCACATGTTAACCTCACACTCTGTCACTCCACAGACGGGGGGAAAGTTCAAGTATGGAGCTGGCACACGTTCCAGAACTGCCAGTCAGTCAATGCTCACCAGGAAGCAGTCACCTCCGTCCAGGTGGGTGGGTCACTCACCTGCTGACCCTGACACACACTCTCCACACATCCAGGATGCTCAAGCTGTTTCGTTCTCAGCCTATTTTTAACACACAAAAACATGCCAAGGTTTTTTTTCTTTCAGCTGTCTAAAGTAGTTTTTAGAACTCTTGATTAGTAATTTGTGAAAAGCCTCTCGTCTGGAAATCAAATGGCTACATTCCTGCACTCTTATCCTCACACAAACTCTCCTTGTTTATTGCTTTCAAATGGAAATCAAAGATATTTGTTGAGATGTAAGCTGTGGAGCTCGTCCAATTTTAGATACTGTACGCAGTTTGAGCAAAAAGGCTTTTTATGAATATTGAAATCCAGAGCTGCATTTGCACATTTTTTTTCAATTTGCAATCATCATAATATGCCTAAAGCATTAAAGCATAGCACATCATTGTCATCCTCTTTGTTGTTTGTCATGCAAAGCACACAATCCATTTATAACCAACAGCAGAAACATTTTGAAATTGTTCATACACATATGTACACACTGGGTAAAGACTCAGATCACCATGACAACCGTGTCTCTTGTGCCCTCCACAGTCTCAGGGTCCGCTGGTGTTCAGTGGTTCGGCTGAGGGAGGGGTGTCTGTGTGGGAGAATCGGTGTTCAGATCGAGACCCCCTGAGGCTACTTCACCACTGGAGCAGCCAGGTGACGTGCTCGGGGGGGGCCACGGGCGAGCGTCTGACCCTCAGCCCGCGGGGAGAGAGAGTGTTCCTGGCTCATGGGCGAGCCTGGCTTAAGATCCTGGACTGGAGGACGGGTGAGAGAAGAAAAAATGAAAATGAAAAGGGAAGGTAGACAGAGGGGAATCTGCATAATCCTTCTGCATAACATCTGTCCAATTATCACAGGAACGATGTCCAGACTGACCAATCACAGCAGCATCACCGGGGTAACAGACTGTGTTCACCAGACAGGAGGCCTCCTAATTGGCTCCTGCTACGATCTGGCAAATGGAGAGAGCGCGTTGAATTGTGAGTCACAGAGTAAATCATGTGCAACCAGAAGTTACTCACTCCACTCTGAGAGTGTGAAAACACAGCAAGACAACCACTTTGTGTCCTCCTGTTGACTCTGCCGCTGCTCCCTCCTCTCTCCAGTGTTTTCTCTGCCTCGGTGTCAGTATCTGGCCTCTCTGACCTGGCCAGATGCTCCCAGAATACTCTGCTTTGCCTCATGGACCACTGGCAGCGGAGACCACCGATGGGTCACTGGAGGTCATGACCTCATCGTATGGGAACAGCTCCCCAGCTCTGGGAAGCAGAGGTGGGGACAATACTTGTCAACAAGAGTTGCTTAAATCTGCTCAATTACATCTGAATATTCATTCTGAGTTCAGCTGGTTTAAAGCTATAGTGAGATTTAGAATGAGCTTAACTGATTTCAGCATATTTCTACTGATATGTGTTAATTGAGGGTGTAAATGTGACAGGGGTGACGTCACCGTGAAGAGAGACAGACGGATGGACTCCTGCGTGCTGGAGTCAGAGGGGGACTCAGAAGACGAGGAGACTGACGGTACAAACAGCTTTTTCACACAGCTTCACATCTTCATTTACTGATTCACACACTTAATGAGTAACCATGAATATTCAGAAATTAACACGTTAATTTTAGACAATGCTTGTCGTGACGAATCACTGTGACCTCCTTGTCAAATTTAGATTATGATGATGACAACGATGAAGGAACAGACAGCCAGACAGACAGGGCAGAGGACGGAGGGTCCAGCTCGTGGCTCCGCTGTGTTCTTCAGTGAGCGCTGGTTTCTCATGCTGAGGACACCACGGCCTGCAGACATGAAGAGGAAATGAGAGGGCGGGAGAGTAGTGACAGCGAAGGAGGGTGCAGGGGAGTGAAGTGTGACAGACTGAGTCTCAGTGTTAGAGGGAGAGCATATGGATGGAGAAAGTGAGTGTGTGTGTGTGTGTTAAGTGAAAGTGATAGGCAAATTGTTTTCTATGTAAATATTTTCACATACAATAAAGCTGTCACACTGTGACTCTCTCTGATTTGCATGTCTTGTCTTTTTATTTTTCTCTGACCGTGCTTTTTTTTCAAACAGCAGTTTTTTTGCTCTGTTGGTTCAACTTGTGGAATTGAATATAAATGAAATTGGATTTCTCGTCCTCCTCTTTTTTCCGTCTGTATTTCAGTCTCTGTCATTCTGGGGTGTCATTGTGTGTTTTTTAGCATAATTGAAGAGTTTATTTTTTTTACACCCATCCTAAATGATCTTATTAATTTCGTCCTCAGTATAATTTCTCTTTGCCTCGTGAAATTCATTTCTTCTTCTCTGTGTCCATTTAATTGAACCCTCTAAAAAAACACATAATTAGCATTTAAATCTCTTTCCTACAGTCTCTTGCCCTCCCTCCATCGCTCTCTCTCCCCTCTCTTACTCCAGCAGACTCTACATGTCTCAGTCGCTAAGGCAACCGATGCTTTTTTTCCTCTCTCTCTCTCTCTCTCTCTCTCTCTCTCCCTCTCTCTGTAGCTCCCCCTTTCTCTCTTGTCTCCCTCTCTCATTCCCTCTCTCCACTGCCAGAGGTAGGCATGATAACTGATATGTGTCGGAGTGCGTGTGTTTCTCTGTGTGTCTCCCTGTGTGCTTCTGTGTCTCTTAAGTGACATTTCTGTGGCATTTAGGCAGTAGTTGTAGATGGGAAGTTGCTGCTCTCTGTTCAAAGTGCCATATAGAGTACTGGCTCCATGCATGACGCCTCTAATGATGATTAATGTGCCGTGCTCAGGTGTGCGCTCCGTAACTGTGTGTGTGTGTGTGTGTGTGTCAGAGGAGAGCAGACAGTATTTGTGTACTTCTGGGTGTTTCTGCATGCAGATGTGGCTTCTGTATAAACATGTGGTGCATAATTGAGTGTTAAATTTAAATGCCCAGGGGAGTCTGTATTTTGTGTGTATGAAAAAGGTGGCAGAGTTGGCTTGGTGCCACTTTCTATGCTGGTGTTTACATGATTTTATGAGGCAAAATAGAAGAAGACCCTCCCCCTTTCTCTCCCTCTCTCTATCCCTCTGTCTTGCCCCTCTCTCTTATCTTACAGGGAGGGATGATCGGAGAAGAGGAGTCTCAGTGAACAGAGCGAAGCGATGGAGAGATGGTAAGAAGGAGAGTTTCTGAGGTGAAGGGATTTATGGGATGCAGAAACATAAAATGTCATTTTGAGTGATAGCTGGCAAGGGAATCAATGTCTGAGCTGTTGAGGTCGAGTGCAGCGCCTGTGGACAATGCATTTTCTTTGACAACTTCTCTGTCACTCCACCACCTCTCATTCCTTCTCCTCCACCTCTTTTTTTTTCCAGCTCCATCTCTCCTGTCGCACGTCTAACTGCCCTCATCTTCCTCCTCCTGGTTGCTCTGGTGACACAGCCCTCCACCTGTAACCGTGACGACAGCGAGGGTGAGGAGCAGGTGGACGCCCTGTCAGTGCAGCTGTCGGTCACAGCCCCGGTCACACCCACACCTCTGTGGGCAGTAGTCTGGGGTCCCACGCAGCCGCTGGAGGATGAGACCTACCACTTCCTTTCCAGCCAGGAAACTGACCACCTACTCCTGCACGGGAACCAGCAGGAGGCCAGCACCACCACGTACGAGGACTGGCCTTACCCTGAAGCAAGCTTGGAGCCCCAAGAGAAGGCACCACTGGAGTCCAGGGAGCTGGATGGAGTGGAGGATGGAGGGACGGAGGCGGAGGAGACGGAGCCTGAGGAAGGTGGGCACGAGAAGATGCACATGATGGATTTCTAAATAAAGGTGGCCCATGTGAACACACACACATGCAAGGAGTCCTCCAGGGAATTAGCTGTCATCGGGGTGAAGGCTGACACCCTGCTGTGTGCAGCCGGCTGTGTCTGTGGCGGGGAATGCCTAATAAAGTTCTCATCACTCACAGGGAGGAATTGTCCGCTGTCAAAACTGCAAAACGCAGCGAAGACGTCATTGGACTGGTGTTATAGTTGGAGGCCAGAGTCTTGCACATCCAATTTCATGTTTGAGCTGATTTGTCCTTTTGTTGTGGATACAGTTATACATGGTCACACAATATGAGATGAGTAACTGCATGAGTGTGTGTGTGTGTGTGTTACAGTGGATCCTCAGTTCTACGTCACCGTGACCATCTCCTCGCTGCTCATCCTGACAGCAGTCATCGTTACAGCCAAACTCTGGTAGGAACCTGACCTCTCTACCACCACATTGTGTGCGTGTGTATGCATATGTGTGTGTTTGCCCACTTGAATTAAAGTAGGCACTGCTGAATAGGAGTGAATGAACTTGTGTGGGTTGCACACTTGTGTTTCAGTCTGTGGTCTCAGTAATGAGCAGACGTTTTTTTGATTTCCGAGTTGGACTTAAATGAGGTCCTGGATTACATTTCATCTGGAAAAAAAACCATTTTTCACTAATAATGGTGGCTCCATTGAAGCAGGGGTATGTGAGGTCAGTTGTAGATTTGCTTCGAAAAACCAGTCGTTTGGAAGCTCAGATAAACTTGAGGGGGCAAAGAGATGATTCAAAACAAAATACATCTTTTTAAAGACTTTTATCTTGTTAATTGGCGCATGATTGCACTTCATTAATATTAAAATCATATTAAATGGATTAATCATGCTTTGTTGACCTTGTTATTATCTGCACACAGTTGCAGGCTTTCAAAAAAACATTGAAATCCACTCACAAATGTGTTAAGGCAAAGATAAGACTTTCTTTTAGACAGTTTGACTGTTTTTAAAATAGTCCATTTTACACATCAAGTGGTGAAATATACAGATGTATTGGCCAATGTTCTACGTAGTAATGCATGTTTTATAAATGAAGGAGTGCCAGCAGCAGTGTATCAGTGATGGGTCTGTGTGGGATTTGATGTGGATGAGACTCTGATATATGGCTGCATGTACAGTACGTCTCTCTGTTCCTATGTGACAATTGTTGATTATGTAATGGCTGCCACCATCGGCCCCCCTCCTCCTTCTAAAGTGAGAGCTGAGTAATTGCTTACTAATGACTTTATTAACAACACTTGTGTTCCTGACAGTCACAGTTGGCACAGATGTGTCATTTAGAGCCATTAGAGTTGCAATGATTAAACATTCACTCGAACTGTTGAGGAAAGATGGGATGGGAGAGCAAAAACACAACTACACTGGTGTCCATTAAACCTCTCAGAGCGTGTAAACAGGATGATGGAGGAATGTGTAACACTTAGAAGGAGGAAGTGTTTGCAGCACATGTGGCCATTAGCTGGAAATGGGGAGTCGTCTATGTGATGTAGTGAAGCACTTCTACGGTTTGCTGATCAAACCAATAACGATGGGTTTATTTGACCCCTGGGAGCCCCTCCTCCTCTGACACTCTCTTCTCACTCTAGTTTCTTCTCACACATTTCTCTCTGTAATTCTCTTAATCTCCATTTTTCTTTTCATTAGGTGTATAATTTTTTTCTCTCTTAATCGTCTCCGCCCCCTCTCTGTCTCCCCCTGCCTCCCTCAGTCTCTTCCCATAGATTATTTTATTCTTTCTCTGAATACCCACGTTCCCCCCTCTTACTCTAACACTGCCTGTTTTCGCACAGCTGGTACTCCTCTTATCTCTCTTGCCAGTCTTCTGTCTCTCTCAGCACCGTCAGTCCGGCTGCAGATCCGCAGATAATCCTCCAGCTTGCCGGTGAGCTGATACACGATAAGCTTCCCCTTTTTTCCTCTTTGTTCCTGAGACTGGCCTTCACTGTCGTTTTCAATAACTTACCCCACCAGCCCCTCTGCTGTGGAGGAGCAACTCATGCTCCCTGAGTGGTGAATTGCAAGCATTCAGACTGGAGACATAGCAGCGGCCCCATCTCTATAGACTGGCTCGTGCTTCAGTGTCATAAATGTGTAAATAACACCATGTGTTAGAGGGAGAAAGTGAATGGGAGGGAGGGGGGGTGCAGATGGACTGAAACGATAGCCTATAGTGGAAATTGGCCACCATCCAGTTCATTATGATTATAGAAGAGCGGCATATGTGCTCAGTGATTTTCCCAGCCCTAAAATCGTCAGTGTGTCGAATGTTGTGAAGTGTAGTGATGTTTGTGTATGAATGTGTGTGTGTGTGTGTGTGTGTGTGTGTGTGCAGAAGGACAGGTGCTGCTGAGGGTGCATCAAGGCTATTATGACTGCAAGAACAGCTTTGTTGTGAATCCATGTGTTCTTAAAAGCTTCAACCTGCGACTCGTCACCATAACTCAACCTCCTTACTGAAGTAATGGCACAAGCACGACCCTGACAAGTGGCGCGTCGCCCCTCTGTTCACTTCTTCACCGTGTTGCATCCTCATCCCTCCATCCCTCCACTCCTCATCCCACAGTGCAGTCTCCTTCCCCATTTGTGCCTCTGACAGTGTTTTAATGAGTTCAATGGCAGCACTAATTCTCTCTCACAGTGGCAGGGTAATGTGTTCGCTGATGCTAAATGGCTTGGCCGTTCCTGATGCTGTTGGTTTCTCTATCTCCTTATCTTTTCTCTGCATGCTTCCCTCTCCTTCTTCTTCTTCTCTTTCTATCCTCCGAAACCCTCTTTCATTACATCTTTCAAACTCAAACTTTTGTCTCCAACATCTTCTCTTTCCAAACTCTTCATCCCTCTCCGTCCTTATCTCACCCCTCTCTCTCTCTCTCTCTTTCTCCATCTGTCTAACTATCTTTCTCTCACAGTTACGATCGCAGCTGTTCCCAGCATCCGCCCCCTCTGTCCCGTGGTGTGGCTCCCCCCCTCTCCCTCGCGCTCCCTCGGTCTCTCGCTTCGGAGGACAGCCGGCAGACACTGCACAGCACCTCCTCCTCCTTCACCGACAGGGAGAGGTAATGAGTCGCCTCACCAGCTTTGCACACTCTCAGTGTTTGTCTGTGTCCAGGAGTCTGATGTGAACCCCTGGATTCAAGATTGCTCTGTGTGTGTGTGTGTGTGTGTGTGTGTGTGTGTGTGTGTGTGTGTGTGTGTGTGTGTGTGTGTGTGTGTGTGTGTGTGTGTGTGTGTGTGT
>JAVQJX010177909.1:0-18279 GCA_036025115.1 Ambassis agassizii
TTAATTAAAGTATGAATGTCAGATGGGATGGATCACCTCTGAGTTATGGACGTTTTATAGGCTTGGCTGTAAGATATTCAACACACACCAGAGACTTACTGAAGGGTGTCATGTCTGCACATGTAAGGATTGTTGGCATACAAAAGGCTGTTACACAACAATCCCAACATTGTGTCTCTCATCTAGACCACTCATCATCTCCTGTGATGCGCCTCTTACACATACATAATAAACATCTTGCTTTGTTTCAGACCTCAAGTGAAGGAAGACACTCGGTCCGTATCTCAGGTCTCAGTACCATTGACTTCAGAGCTGGGTTTTCCAGAAAATCCACCCTTAACTTCAAAAAAACCTCCAGTAGGCCAGTTCAAGGTTAGTGAGGTCACACACACACATTTTGTTTGCTTTCACCTATTGTTTTCACTTATTTTCTGACACTTGTAATATCAATCTTCCAGGTATTCCCACACACATCCTTCTGAACACCACTGGACTTTCTCCTCCTGCTCGGGCTGACAGGCTGGAGCTCCTTGCTATCACAGGCAAAGTGCTCAAAACTTTGCCAATCCGGTACTACCCTGATCGGCAGCCATACGGCCTCTGGAACATCACAGAGTTCATTCCACCCAACGAGGCCTTCTTTCTGAGGGTGACTGGATACGACAAGGATGGTTTCCTGTTCCAGAGAGTCTCCAGCGTTTCTTTCTCCAGTATCATACCAAGTGAGTGACGCATGTGAGACATTGTTTGTAAAATTAAACTGAAAGAGTGACTTTAATTGTTGCTTTTTTACTCTGTAGATGCTCCCAAGGTGTTGATGCCAGCCACAACTCCAGGATACTACCTTCAGAGAGGGGCTGTCAGATGCCAGGTGGAGAGTTTAATCCCTTTCACTCTACGTTTCAGTAGGGATGGAAGACGTCTTGGGTTTGACCAGCTCTTTAGGTGAGCAGGATGGTCTTATTTGTAATGCAGTCTGAGTATGAAAGTCAAAGATCATTGTGCAGTCCAAGCATTCATATATATTCCTATCCACATTTCCTGATCGCTTGATTCCAGTGAGTCTGACAGTGCATCATGGGAAATAGCTCAGATAACACTGAAGGATGAAGGGTACTATGAGTGCATCGCCATCAGCAGCGCTGGAACAGGACGGGCTCAGACCTTCCTCGACGTATCAGGTAAACAACTGTTTATTGACATATTTATATATCTGGAACTAGAAGTCTTTAAAGGACAAATAACACATCACAATGAAATATTTGCTACACTTAAGTCTGACCTAATGGACTGTAGTTAATTTCCATGGGGAGCTGCCCTCCATCAATACATGTAATGAGGCAGGACTGTTAGACAGGAATGCTTACAGGCTGGCAAGCATTAGACTGTCAACAAGGGTAATGGATGTGTAAGGGATCTGCAGGCAGGATGGTGAGCAATTTAAAGAATCATTGTATTTAATGTCCTGACTCAAAATACCGTGAGTGAAATGATGCAGCAAAATGAAGTTTATGTCATGCTCACAGGGTTTACACACGTACACACTGCTACAGACATGGTTGGACTGTGGGTTGACTGACAAGAGTCTGACGTTGCTTGCTGTTGATCCCATGCAGAGACACGCAGCTCAATAGCACAATTAATGTAACTTTATGGAACATTTGACACTAGCTTACAACACAATGCCTCACAGCAAGGGTGTCAGGGGGGTTATGTGCCTGATTTATAAAGAAATGGACCATACATATGGTGTAAGGTGAGAATACATGTAAAGTTGTAAATACGTTCCAGGCTTCTCACCAAAGAAAAGGTGGGTATACGGTTGATGAGTCAGGGAGTGCATTTTTCAATAAAGCAGTAGGTCTTGAACACAGAACGCACACACACTCAAAATCTAGGTAATGAAATACCCTGATGATGATTTTGTGATCATCATGATGTCAGATTTTTGTTTAAGGACAAACCCAGAATGACCAGACTATGATTTATACCTGCAGTCTGACCACAGGTCAAAACAAGGTTTGAAATGTGCCTCCATTTTTTTCCATCATGAGGCACCAGAACTGACACCACACGAGTCTAAATGAAGGCACTCTGTCTTTTTGTCCAGTCTTTGCTTTCCAAAAAACATTCTGCTTGGTGGAATTCACTAGAGCTTCATCCAAATGATGAATGATGGAGTAAAAGTGGAGAAGGTGGAGAAAAAGAGAGTGAGAGGTATTTGAAAGACTTTTTGTGAAACAGAAGAAGGAAGGAGGGAGCCAGACTGGGAGATGTATAATATATGAGTGTAACCCATTACTGTAACTCACCTGCTATGTTTACAGGTGTAGAGGGGACTTTGTTCAAATGTTACCTCTTATAACGTCAACTAAAATTAGGTGAAATTAATCCTCCTTAGCCACACAGCCAACCTTTGTTAGTCAGCCAGTTATATTTTTAACAGAATATCAGGCCCCTGAATTTTATATACACACATAATACCTGCCCAGCTGCCAAGTTTGTGTCATCCAAATCCCAAGGAGCTATGCTGAAATCCCCAGCATCCTCCCTTTATCAGAGCCAAAGCCTCCGCTACCTTCTCTCTCCCTCCTCTTCCATTTGTTTTCCACTCTCCCCTCCGTTCCCATTTTCCCTGCTTAGCTCTGGTTCAACTGAGAAACAATGATTGACGACACAGCGAGGCACAAGGGATGAGTGTTTGTTAACATGGTGACGAGAGAAAAGACAGACATAGAAAGAGAGAGAAATAAGATAGGAAGAGGTGAAATCCACAGCTCTGACAAAGCAGGATGATAAGGGGGTGAGCTAAGCACAGCTACAAAGAATAACGCCAAATAAACTGAAGAGAAAAGCAAAGATGAGACATACTGTATATACAGATTCATTACTGTATATTGACAGACTGCATGCCTGTGCTTTCTGCAGAGCCACCACCAGCTGTCACAGTTGAGGGTAACGTGACGGCCTCCCCCGGCTCCCGCGCCATCCTCACCTGCCACGTTGTCAGCACTGTTAACTTCAACCTCACCTGGCTGAGAGGAGGCCATGATGCTCGCCTGGACCCACATGTGAATGTCCTGACAAACCTCTCACTACAGGTGTCTGCCGTGACTCCAGATCATTCGGGTTGGTACGAATGCATCGCTATAAACGAAGGAGGGGTGACAGCAGAACGAGTCTACCTCACCGTACAAGGTGAGTGTGTGTATGATCTTCCACTATGATGTGTGTGAGAAATGGCAGAGCAAGACTCTTGGCAAATACGACAGCCTTCTAAAAAAATATATGAGAAAGTAAGTGCTGTTGCCCACCCTCCTCCTTCTACTGCTCCCTATAATTCACTCTAATGCTTTATGAGACGTGTGAAAATTTTCCATCTCCACACAGGTCTTATAGTCCCATTTCTAACACTTCACTGACACTGAATCAGGAACACTTTTTGTTGAAAGAGTAGTTCAAGCTATCTGGCCCTCTCTGCAGAGTATCAGCCAGTGCTTGGCCAGGAAATAGCAACGTGTTACAGCTGCTGAAATCCAACATTAGCCAATGATTTCAGCCAGAACCAATTGAGGATAATTCAGAACTTTACATAATCCTGTCTGTCCAAATGAACATCCTGTATTTACTCAGCTACACAACCATCTCGTCTCAGTAGAAGTTGATTCAAAGTCCATGTGCTGCCTACTGTATTGTAAATTCATTGTTGTGTTTGTGTGTGAAAAAGCTGTTATTCTTCTCTTTACTGTTTTTCTTTTAACCCATTTTTAAATAATTTCTTGGACTGAACTGCCCTCTCTTCAAGATAAACCTGAGTGACACAGATTGAGTGATGAGTTGCACAGTTGACCCCTAAAGTGTTTTCCCCTAGTTTAACTGGATTGTTTCTTTGTTTCTTTTTTACCTTCTCTTGTGTAAGTCTGTTTTTTATGTCACAACTGTATTTGTTTTTCTTTTCTTTTTTTTTAACCAGATTTTACTACATCTTTGGTTCTTTTTTTGGCCTCATCTCCTTTTCTCTGTAAAACAGCTGTTAGCAAGCCCTGGGGGTTTCCTAATTGCCCCCTGGTTTGGTCCATCCTAGTGATTAGCCTTTCTTTGAAGTGAGGGGCTGCTGACATCTTACAACACAAGGGATCCGAGAGCATGTCCACACCGGGCTGCCTGAATTTTAAAGTGGATCAGTAGGTTGAACAGAAAGGAGTTATTTTATCAGTTGTGACTTATCATTACTTATCAAATATTGCATAGTCATTAAAAATAGGGCAAGCAGGGCAAGCACTTCTGAAAATTGATTAATCATGTGTCACGATCAGACCATATGTGTTAATCACCCCAGCCAAACTTTTTGCTTTTCACTGTCATCACCATGGATACGACTCACACACCTGTTAGCTGCTTCTACTTCCTTACTATATGTGGATTAAACAAGGCTTTGTATTATTGGTCAGCCAACTGTGTATGTAATCCGGGAAAGGGATAAAGAGAGAGAAGATGAGTAAAGATGCGATTAAGGAGGCATCTTCCTGACACATTAAAGTTGCTGCTGAGTCAGTGTAGAAGAATGTGTCTTGTTTCTAAACTCAGGGCAGGGTGACCATGAGAGCAAAACACGCAGAAAGTAGGCCCTGTAGTCTTTCTGATGCTGTTGCTGCTGACCTTGCCTGTGCTGTGCAATCCATGCAGCGTATATCAAAAGGATTGCCTGTAAATTCAGTGGCAGCATCTGGCAAATGTGCTGTACATTTTACAATATGTGACGTCTCTGACGTTTGAAGTTGAAGCATCCGTACCGAACTTTGCACATTCCTTCACACCTATTGCACTTGTGTGTCTCTTCAACCTTTTGAACTGCTCGAGCTTCATCCCCTCGACACATTCCCTCAGTGAACCATCAGAAAGTTTCAAATTCTATCTTTTAAATGGCAATCAAAGAAGGACAAGTTTCATTACTGTCCTCCCTTGGCTAGAAGGACAGTAATGAAACTTGTCCTTCTTTGATTGCCAATCCTTCAAAACAAATTCCTCTCTGGCATCTTTAATGACCACAAATTGGATTTTTTTAAATGTTGGACATTCTCTCCTTTGAGAAGATTCTCACATATATTTTTCAACAAGTTGGAAAGGTCAGAAATGCTGGAGATGATTCTAGCTCTGGGAATAGAGGAGCCCATTAAAGCGATAAGTTACACATCATGAATCAATTGGAAAATCTCTCTACTAAACTCAACAGCTTTCCTGAGTCTGGATTCAATATTCCTTCCTGTTTTTTACCAATAAAGAGGAAACAGGGATGACAGAGCTGCTGTGAAACATTGTTAGCTGTTGTAACATCATGTGACTGATCCTAAATGCATTCAGTGTTATGGAAGGACCCTTCATATGTAGGCATGTACTGGTTTTCCGACTTTTCTGAGTTAATAAATGAGGTGATAGATTTATTTGGTGAATTCTCATCACATTTGTTGTTGTTTTGGTTCCTGTAGAGGTACCCAGGGTGTCAGTAGAACCTCGGAATCAAACATTTAAGATGGGAGATGACGTGAGGATCAAGTGCAAGGCTAGCGGCTATCCTCCTCCACGACTGGTCTGGACCCACAATGACATGTTCATCATGGCATCGAGCAGGTGAATACACACTTCTCTCTCATTAACATTTTATCAGTTTTTATACCTGCACTGTGGAGAATTGTACGAATTTTGTCGGTCACAGATCATGATGCCTTTTTCCTATAACTCATAATAACCTAACACTTGACACAAATGTCTGATGATGTGATAAACTTTTCTATCCATCATGAGGTGTGTATATGTCTTGTTCAGACACAGGATGACCCCCGATGGCACTCTGGTTATAAGAAACATGGAGAAAAAGGATGGTGGAAATTATGGCTGCTTGGCCAGTAACCAAGCAGGGACAGATACAATGACCTCTGTCCTCACTTACATCGGTGAGTGCTGCACACACACACATACACACAGTGCTGTAAAGTTTTTGTGCTTTATTTATGTTTTGCCTGTCTTTTCCTAGAATCTCCTGTGGTGACAGTGGCATTAAGTGAGATTCTGATTGGGATTGGAGAAACCACTGTGATGGCCTGCTCAGCCTCTGGAGTCCCTCAGCCTGAGATCTTGTGGTACAAAGGTTAGAAACCTGAAGGAATGCCTTTAAAGACACACATACAGATTTATATAATTTCATTACAAATCATCTCCGCTGTTGTGTTTGCTAGGTGATCTCCAGCTGCGCTCATCATCACTATTGGAGGTGGACACATTAGGAGGGACCCTGACCATCAGGGAGACTCAGAGTAGAGACGCTGGAGATTACTCCTGTGTGGCTGTGAATGCTGCGGGCACCTCATCAGGGAAGATATCACTCAATGTAGGAGGTAAGAGTAGAGTCTTATTGAATGTATTGTTGTTTTTGTTATCCAGTCTAGTGGAGCCCAGCTTTAAGTTGTTAAACAGAAGCTTACTCTGATGCACAGTGGAATTTTGGTGGCCTCTGTTGGAGACTTTAAACCTGATTATGCAGCCACATGTACAAATGATACAAGCATATGTTCTCTGGAAGAAGGTGTTGTTGATACAATATTTGTGGAAGTTGGGTGTGTCTTCTATGGCAAAAAGAAAGGCAAAAGCAAGTGATCTGGAGCCTTAACACTTAAAGCTGTTAGGTCTCACCACATACAGTAGTCAGGTATGCAATGCCTGTGTGTAGTGACACAAAGGCTTCTTTTGTGAGTCTAATGAACGATTCCTTAGGCAGAACGAGAAGAAACTTTGTCTGGTTTTCCCCAAAACAAGGTTACACAGGGGTGTATTCATATCTATGTGTATGGTGAACTTTGTAAGGAGAACGTTTGCACCTCCCACAACTCAAAAAAAAACACTTGCATAACACACTGTTCTGCTGGCTGGTCCCAGAAATCAATAAAAAAACAATATAAAACAATTTTTTTGAGTGTCTGTATAATACAATACAGATAGCAGGGGTATCGCCTAAATTTTTTACTCATCTTTAACCCTCACCAGCTGCACCCACGTTCACTCGAGAGCCGTCAGATGTGGCTGCGGACATCGGCTCCAACGTGACATTGCAGTGTCATGCCCAAGGTTACCCGGAGCCACAGGTCACTTGGCGGAGAGAGGATGGTTCTCCGCTTTTCAACAGGCAACGCTTACATGGCAGTATCACACAGCGCAAAGGAGATCTACAAATTATTAGTAAGCTTTTATGTTAAAAATACGTTTTTTACTTTTGTCACATAAAGCTACCTGGTTTACATCTTAATGTGCTTGTTGCAGACTTGTGGGTGGAGGATGAGGCAGTTTATATATGTGAAGCACAAAACCACTTTGGCAGGATCCGGACTCAGGCCAGCATCACTGTAACTGGACTGGGTAAGAACAACAAATAAAGTGTTGTGTTTCTTTTATTTTCCATGGATTTAACAGTAAATTTCAAATTAAATGTTAACCCTTTATGTTTGGGCTTCGGGACAAAGGAGTGATGATCTTGATCCATAAAATCGTTCTTGAAGAATATACAGTATCTCCTGTTCATGCACAACACCATATAGTACCTTTGAGTCGGTCTGTTTGTGCTTGAGACTTTACATGCGAGGGTGAGTTCATTAGCACATTTCAGAGGGAGTGTTTGAACACGTGTGCCTTGTTAACCACTATTTGAGTTTCACTGTTTCTCTATAGTGGAAACACACTGAGCACTTATGTGGGCCAAAGGTTAGAGAGAACAGACCCACCCAGATGACATATATTACTGCCCCACTTCCCTACTGACGGTATTGCCTCAACAGATACACCCAATACAGAGAAAACAAATGTCCTTTCTGGGCGTAGTGGAAGTGGGGAAATTGGTGTTTCCCTGCATGAGTGTGTGTGTCAGAGGATGCATTCCCAAGGCAATCAGGGTGATCATCAAATTCTCTTCGCCGACACCCTGTTGTCTCCACATATGACATCATTGTTGTCTGTGCATACACCCCAAACCATTTAGGCAAATGTGATGCTACATGTCATCCAGTGTATGTATGGCAACCAGTCACTCTGTATTTATGGGACTGTACACATGGTTTCCTTTGATTGCCTGAAAATAATTCATTGTTAATTTTAAAAGTGGTTTTCTTGTGGTGGCTTTCTTCACTTCTAGACATGTTATTATCAGTCTGCATCATTTTTTTATCCTCCTCCTCGTCTTTCTTTCTTTTTCCTTCCTTTTCATTGTCTTGGCAGTTTCACCTGTCATTGCTGTAAGTCCGGCGGTGCTCAGTGTGATTGAGGACCAGCAGGTCACTCTTCCCTGTGTGCTGTTGGCTGGGAATCCATTGCCTGAGAGGCAGTGGCTACACAACTATGGCCTGGTGAGAGTACACAGAGAGATACATTTAAACATCCTTTCAAAATGCCTTTCATTTTCCAAAACTGGTTTTTGATTTCACATACAATCTGTTCAGGTGACCTCAGACCAGTACGTGACAGTGAGGAGGGACGGCAGTCTACATATAGAGAGAGTACAGCTGGATGATGCTGGTGACTACACCTGCTTGGCTGAGAACGTTGTTGGAGCCACCAACCACACAACCACAGTCAACGTTTATGGTAGTGTACACACAATTCCAGTGTACTGTTTAATCTTTTTTTTTTTACATTATTACATGTTTTCCACAGAATATCTGTAGTCAGTGACCCTTAACAATGATTTCATTCCGTTTCCAGGCTTACTCAGACATTTATTGGAACGAAGCCTTGATTAATATTATTAATTACACCTGTGCAGTGACGAGTGTAAACCTCTTCTGTGAGAAAATGTCTATTGAAAATGTTTTACGACATATAATATTCTTCGCCTGACACTCTTAACTTCATGAATAGGATTATGTTTGAGGTTGCATTAAAAGCTGGAGCTGCCAGCAGAACGGCAGAGTCTGAAGCTCAGCCAGCGAGAGAGGAAAAATGTGTTCTTCATTAATAGTGAAGTCAGAAGTTGCCAGATTTTACATTACTTAAATAGGAGGTGTTCATAGAATGTACATTAAAAAAGCACTGGCTTTTTCAGAAATTAGATCAGTCCTTTTTACATGTATGTGGACGAAAGATATTTACATTATGTAGGTCACATCTAGTATATGTGTTGATGTCTTTTAAATAGATGTAAGTATTTTATCATGGTGTTTACAGTGATTCCTACGATCCAGCACAGCCCTCAAGTATTCAGCACAATAGAAGGAACACCTATTTTTCTGCCCTGCCGTGCCAGTGGAGTACCGTCTCCTGACATCACTTGGAGCAAGGTCTGTATTTGCATTTTTCCATCAATAAAGGTCAATGAGAAAGACAATGCTCTTTCTTTTTATAATAATCCATGTTCTGACTTTCATTTCTGTGGAACATCAATATCCCACAGAAAGATTGTCTCTGATGTAATCACACATCCAGTAATCATTTAACACAAAATCATGCTTAGATGCTGTCTTTTATTTGTTGCACCCATTCCCAAGACTACCATTATTTAGACTGGAAACATGCAGTTTGTGTATTCCTGCAGCATTGTCATGCAGTTTTGGCAAATGCTAAGTTCTACTTGAATGATTCCAGCTGTGGAGGCATCATTTTCAAGTACAAGTGAACAAGTTTTTGTGTTGTTTTGTGTCAAAGGTCTTGACTGCTTCATGTTTTTTTTACTGTTTACTCCTTTGATTGGCTCTGGCCAAGACAATAGCACTTAAATGGAAAACGCCTGTGTCTCTCTGTGAGGATACTTGTGTGTGTGTTGGATGTGCTCCACCGTGAAATCAGCTCTACCTGTGTCCATCAGTTTGTACAGTGTGTTCAGCCTTGAAATGTGCACTTCAGTGTCATTTTGTGTGTGTCCCTCACTCTGTTTCCATCTTTTACACTAGTTTCTCTAAGTTGTAAAAGCTTTGCTGTTAAAGGTAACAGGGCTACAGGGGCATATGAAACTAAACCCTGCTAAGTTCTGCACCAGCTGTGCAGATGCGATTCGCTCTGACTTCTTTGCAGTTCCCTTTATAACATTAATCAAGTCAGGTTGAGTTAGTCACGTCAGAATCAAAAGCCCAGATATGGCACTATCCTTATGCACTAACATCATATTTTATAACAATCCATATTTTATTCACTGCCTCTTTATTTAACAGCAGGAAAGGGAGTCAAATCATAAATGTAGACACTTACTAGCTCTCTCTTTCTCTCTTTCTCTCCCTCTCCCTCTTTCTTTTGGGCACCATGTTGAGTGTTAAAAAAAGCTGACATAATGAAATAAACTCTGGCCCCTGCCCTTTCCATGCTGTGATTTGTTTTGTAGAGCGGGGAACTGCTGAACTTGGGTGGTCCAGCTTTCTCCCTGGATTCTGACGGGAGCCTCCTCATCACTTCCCCTTCTGGAAATGAGAGCGGAGAGTTCATCTGCACAGCTACCAATGCTGCCGGCTACGCCTCTAGGAAGGTCCAGCTCACTGTTTATGGTAAATCACAATCTACAGGATGAATAAAAACCTGAACATGTTCAAGTTGATAGAAAACTGATTGATTCAATCATAAGGGCTAACTTTTAACACATGGTAGCTTCCATTCAGTGTTATTCAGTTGTATCTCTCCTGTTATATTAGCTCATTTTGGACAACAGAATGTGTGACTTAAATCTGTGTTTGCCTTCCCAGTGCGACCTCGTTCCAGTGATGGTGGTTCCGGTGGCTCAGCTGAGCCTATGAGGATGTCAGTGATCGAGGGCGAGAATGCTGTCTTGCCTTGTGATGTTCACAGTGTGCCACCTCCCACCATCAGCTGGGCCAAAGAGAGGCAGCTCATCTCTCCTTTCTCTCCAAGGTATTGATGATGTGACAAAACTTGTGATGCTCCAATACGGTGGGATTTTCACTGAAATGACATCACATATATATTCACATGCCACATTAAAATACACTGCCAAGAATCACATTTTCCCTGATATACAAACAAACTTTTGGAAAAATGATGTTATCCTGGCACAAACCTCTGAGTGAGGCTTATAATTCTAGAAGACCACGAGAACCTCAGTGCTTTGTCTCTGTCAAGTGTTCATGACCTCAGGGTACCGTTTGTGGTTTTCTAAGATCGCGCTCATCCCTGTGATCTCATGTGCTCACTGTGCGCCTGCCACAGCAGCTGTAATTATGGTTGATTGGTGGATTAGTAAGAATGACTAGCATATATGTTTACAGTAATAAGTCACTGAGTGGAAGCCATTAGTGTGTGTGTTTTTGTATTTGGAAGCTTTGCACCCAGATTCTCACTTTACTCTTTGTTTTTGTGCTTGTTCCTTTCAGGCACACCCAGCTGCCCTCTGGATCTATGAAGATCTTGGAGACCAGAGTGTCAGACAGTGGATTTTATGTGTGTGTTGCCTCCAATATTGCTGGTAACCTAACACAAATCATTGAGCTGAATGTTTTGGGTAAGTTTTACATTACATTATACCTTCAAGGCGTAAATTCTTTGTGATGAATAACATGCAGGTCCATATTAAGCGGAATAATGCTCAATAAATCCTGTTATTTCTCCTGTAGTGCCTCCTAGTATTCAGGCTGGCCCCAGGATCATGAAAGTCCAGGTGGGTCACCCTGTGGAGCTGCCTTGTGTGGTGAGAGGGGTCCCAGAGCCAACACTCACCTGGACTAAGGATGGTAAAACGTACCCTGTGTCACCTGATGGCAGTCTAGCACTGAGAAATGTAGGACTGAATGATGAAGGAACATACATCTGCACAGCCACCAACAGTGCAGGCCGAGACGAGGCTCGAGTTCAGCTTCTAGTTCAAGGTTGGTCTTCTGAATCATTGTACCTCTAAACTTTGGCACTTACATATTTGTTTCAGTTATCAGCTTTGGTGGTCGCTACCTGGTGTTCAGCAAATGTTTTTATTAAGACAAAAAGATGTTGATGTTGGGGTCCAGAAATGTACAGTTAATGTAAAGGAGGAGACCAAGGAAGTGGCACTGTCTTAATAATGATGTGCATCGTTATAGTGCCCCCTGTGGTTGAGATACTGGAGCCCCCCTTCAATAGTCCTCTGCAGGAGAGAGTTGCTAACCAGCGTATTGCCTTTCCCTGCCCTGCCAAAGGTACTGTACTGCCTCCTGTTACCTTAATTACTTTGACTTAACTGTACATTTAATAAGTGTGAGTGCTATGCTTATATACTGCTATGTGTTTCCCTGTCTTCTTCTCCCCCCCTAGGGCTTCCTAAGCCAGTGATTCGATGGTTGCGCAATGGTCAGGAGCTGACAGGTAATGAGCCCGGTGTATCCATCCTGGAAGATGGTACGCTGCTGATCCTGGCCTCAGTGTCACCTCTGGACAATGGGGAGTATGTCTGTGCTGCTGTCAATGATGCTGGATCCACAGAGAGAAAGTATCAGCTCAAAGTTAACGGTGATTGGCCTGTTCACTTTGCAAAAATCATTGCATCGCTTGTAACGATTATATTAAATCACGTTTGATACTTTCACAGTGCCACCAGATTTCCGTGACAGTGAAACACCAGGAAACATGTCAGTGGTACAGAGTCAGCCCATCAGCTTGTTATGTGACGTCACAGGAAGTCCGACTCCTGTTGTCACCTGGTACAAGGATGGACTTCCAGTAAGTGACTAAATTAGACTAAAAGGCTCTTAACATGTATTTTCCCTGTATTGTTCTATTTGTTTGCATCAATGCAAAACTAAATACACACATAAAATACAGATTCTCAGTCACATACAATTGAGAGCCGACTTTAAACCAGTGTGGATCCTGTGTGTAATGGGGAGTAGCCTTGGTTTCAGCATGCTTAAAGCAATGATGATCGGATAATTATGATAAATTGATGTAAGAACAGAACACACACTTTGCTGTAACATCCCAGTTATTTGGCTGCTTTTTCTTCCCTTGGCTGCCTTGCTAATTCTTCCTGCCAGGCACAGATGGGAAAGTCAGAGTGAGGACTTTAATCTGCTAATTATGAGTAATCTAAGTCGAGATGGTCTTCTGGCTCTTAGCAACAATTGAATGCTTTTTTGTGTTTTGTGCACTTTTTAAATGGTATCACTCAGCTGAATAAATCTCTCTCAGCTGCCAACAGTTGTTTCTCGATTGTAAGCTGCAGCTTTGTTAGTTTACATGTTGTTATTATAACGACGTCTTACAATTTGTCAGATAATTACTGTCAGACGGCATTCCCCTAGACTTTTAGTTATGTTCTTGTGATTGTGTGTGATTTAATTATTTGTGTTGATTGACAGGTAGTTGCAAGTAACACAGTCCAAATTCTTGACATGGGAAAAACCCTGAGACTACTGAAGGCAGAGACAGCAGATGCAGGCAGCTACAGCTGTAAAGCCATCAATATTGCAGGCAGCACGGAGAAAGACTTTTTCTTGGATGTCCTGGGTGAGTAAAGACCCTATAGACAGCCAACTAATACTCTCTGTTTGTGAGGTCTTGATGTCTTAACTTAACTGTATGTGTACCTTAGTCCCTCCAACGATTGAAGGGTCTGGCTCTTCTAAAGATGTTTCAGCGATTCTCAAACAAGACATCACTCTTGAGTGCAAAGTACAAGGAATGCCCTTTCCCACAATCCAGTGGTACAAGGACAGGAAGTAAGTGCCCATCTGAAGCGTAAGAAGTAAAATCAAACCGTTGACACTGAACTTTCTTTGTTCAGTAATTTCTGTTCTTCTTTTTAGGCTTGTGTTTCTAGGTGATCCCAACCTGGAGGTCACCAACAGGGGTCAGGTTTTGAGGATAAAAAGTGCCCGGCTTGGGGACCAGGCCCGCTACCAGTGTAGTGTCGTGAACACAGCTGGAAAGAAGTCGAAGGACTTCAACCTTAGTGTCTATGGTGAGTGTGACTGCATCTTGTTGTGCTTTATCGTTAATTTTTAACAGAAGTTGTAGAGCTCAATGAAAGTGCTCTAATGGCAGAAATAGACCATGAGGTTATATCAGTCACTCCTTCTCAGTAAGCAAATCGTACTATAGGTGTTACATTAGATGACCTCTCGTGGCCTGTAGGACTACTAGGCTCACAGAAAACTTCCTGAAGGTGTATGCCTGTGTGTATTTGAACATCTAACAGTTACATGTTGTTTCAGTGCCCCCCTCCATCAGAGGAGGTAACTTAACCACAGAAGCCACAGCGCTGCTCGACACAATGGTAACACTGGAGTGTGAGGCACGTGGAATCCCGCTTCCCACCATCACCTGGTACAGAAAAGGAGAGGCCATCCTGTCCAGCCGACAGGCTCAGTATGTAGAGCGAGGCCACTACCTGAAGATCCCACGAGCACAGGCATCCGACGCTGGTCAGTACACCTGCAAGGTGACCAGTGTGGCCGGGAGTGCTGAGAAGAGCTATGAGCTGGACGTCTACTGTAAGAGCCAACTTTTTATTGTGATGAGTGTCAGCTTAAAACTAAAAGGGGTGGAAGTTTATAAGTTGTACTTCTCACTCCTTTTCGAATATGTAACTATGTTTTATGGTTGAATGTTCTGATTGATTTTGTTGAACATATTCGAAATGAACACTAACAAACTAGACACTGCTTGTGTGTCTGTTAATATTGTATTAATGTGAGCTCCAGGATGAATTTAAAACTGGAGGATTTTAACACTGATGTTTTGCAAATGAAAGTGTAACCAAAGTATTCTTTTCTGTTCCTTTTTCATTCATCTCTTCCCCCCACAGTGCCTCCTTCCATCGCTGGAGGTGATGACGGGCCCACTGAGAGGAAAGTGGTCCTCAGTAAACCTTTGATTCTGGAGTGTGAGGCACAGGGACACCCACCACCCTCCCTCACCTGGCTGAAGGACGGCGTCCCTGTGCGTGATGGGCAAAGTGTCCGCGTGCTTGAACAGGGGAAGAAAATTGAAATCCTCTCAGCCGTCGTCTCAGACTCAGGACGCTACATCTGCGTGGCTACGAGCATTGCCGGGGAGAAGGAGGTCAAATATGACGTCAGAGTTTTAGGTATATAATTTAAAACTTTTATTATTTTACAGCTAAAATGCAGAACTTTTGTCTTACTGTTCTGGCTGTGAAGATTGCTGATACCAATGTAGCTATTACATTTACCCTACCTAAATAATGGCTTATGGTGCTTGAACAGGGCTTGTTGTGTTATGTTCATGTTTTCTGGAGCATCAGAATTTTTTTTCCAATATTTTCCCACAAGCTCCACCTTACTCCTTGTTGCTGTTGCCTCTCTGTCTACGGTTGCTCCCGTCTTCAGCTTTGCTGCTGGAGAATCACAAACAGATTGCAATCCACAGAGCAGTTGGAGCTTAGGAAGTCTTTTAAAACCTTTTAATCTGTAAATGCATCACCTAAAACCCTTTCCAGATACAAAGCATTTCATTCATCAACTACGTTCTGTCGTACTTAGTTTAAAAGCTGAAAAAACATTGCCCCGTTGTCGGCAGGATTCGAACCTGCGCGGGGAGACCCCAATGGATTTCTAGTCCATCGCCTTAACCACTCGGCCACGACAACTCCTGTGAAACATGATCTGATGCCCTTTCTTTCTGCTGAAGCTGTTGCCGTGTGCAGCATGTGTGCATTCCATGTGGGAAGCTGACACCTGCTGCTTCATTTCACTGTGTGCATGTCTGATTCGCATGTAAACTTCACAGGAAAGCACCCAGTCTGTAGCTTAACGTGACATTTTATTTAATCACACACATTATAATACTTAATCTGTTTTTTCACCCATAGTTCCTCCTTTCATTGATGGAGCTGATGTTATAACAGACAGCACAGTCATAATCAACAGTGCTCTGGAGCTGGAGTGTCATGCTACTGGGACGCCAGCGCCTGTCATCACGTAAGACCTCTGTTTACATACACATAAACAATGTAAACAAACACACATAGTCATTGTTAAAAGTGTTTCTTTCCAGGTGGTATAAGGATGGAAAACCTGTCAGACAGGGTGAAGGGCTGCGTGTTGCTGCCAGCGGGCGACAGCTGATTGTTTCTCGCGCTCAGGTCTCTGACACGGCTCGCTTTCAGTGTGTGGCTACTAATGAGGCCGGAGATCATGAGAGGGACTTCAATGTGGTGGTCCAAGGTAAAAAAAAAAAAAATCTAAATGCCTTAAAGTGAAATTAATCATCTTAATGCGTTTGTATTTCCTAATTTGATGAATGTACTCTAAATGCAAGCTACAGGAAAACGTTCACATTAGGTAAATACATCTGTCTCTGTCCTCTCCTTTGTTCATCTTTTGAAGCTGTTTTTTAGTAAGTGTATCTTCCATATTTCAACAGTTCCTCCATCTATTCGTACCACTGGGGCTCCTGAACGTTCAGTGGTTCTCCAGAAGTCCATCAGTCTGGAGTGCATCTCCAGTGGGATCCCTCCTCCCAGCATCACCTGGCTTAAAGATGGACGACCTGTTGACACGTCAAAAGAGCATCTGAAGGTTGGTACCCTGATGCACACAACTTCTTTTTAATTGTATTTAAATCGGCCATAGTTGTGAGTATGAATGGTTGGTTGTCTCTTTTTGTCACCTGTCAAACATGTTCCCTACCTTGACAACTGGATTAGTTGGAATCAGCAGGCAGAACGCTAAAGATAAAGGAGGCACGATTAGAGGATTCTGGGAAATACACCTGCCTTGCCACCAACGCAGCTGGAGAAGCTCAACAGCACATTCGACTGAGTGTCCATGGTAACACAGATACACAAAGCAGTTTCTCTCTCTCTATCCCTCATCTCCTGGTTTCTGTCATACATCTCCCTTCTGTTATCAAGAGATTAGGTGGAGACATCATCTAATAAATTGTTCTTCTTGTGTGTAATACTGCGTTTGTGTGTGTGTACTTCAGAGCCTCCCAGTATCCTCCCCGACCATGGAGACATCATCAACCAAACCATTCTTTCAGGATATCCCACCGAACTTGAGTGCAAGGCCACAGGCAGCCCATTACCCGGTAAGACGGCTCACAGAACTTCCTCCTCGGTTGTGCTGAGCTCACTCATCGCCTGCTGGGCTCCTCTGACCACAGAGCTGGAACTGGCTTTTCTGCTTTATCGTTAACCATTAAAGGAAGAGCAGGAAATTGATGTCAGATGACTCCCTACAGGCAGCTTCACATTCTCCCCACTGTCTCATACTGTGTGAACAGCACAAGTTTGGTACAGATAAATCCTTGAATTCCACTGTAATTAAATGTGAATTTTCTGAATTTTTGCAGCAGGTGTTACATTCCATCCGTATGAGCTCTACAAATCAGTGTAACAGCTTTTAGAGTGAGTGTAAGATCTCACTTTTAATCGCTTTTTCTGCCGCAGCTATCACATGGTACAAAGATGGCCGACCTCTGACCAGTGCAGCTGGTGTGACGATGCTGAAGCGAGGCCAGGCGCTGGAGATCGAGCGAGCACAACTGTCTGATGCTGGGATATACAGATGTGTAGCCGTCAACCTGGCTGGAGTTGCTGAGATATCTCACAGCTTGCAGGTGTATGGTGGGTGACTTTTCCATTGTCAAACTCTAAACAGAAGTTTGATCATCATTTCTATTAATTCAGATAAGGTGACATGCCAACATTGCTTCTTCTTTGTAGTACCTCCGAGTATCTCCAGCCGAGGCGGCACAGTAACAGTTGTAGTGAATGAGGCTGCCAGACTGGAGTGTGAGGCCACCGGGGTTCCATTGCCCAGTCTCACATGGCTCAAAGATGGCAGCCCTGTGACAAGCGTTTCACATGGGATACAGGTGAATAAGCTGTTTGTGTCGATGAGAAGAAGTGTGCGCCGTGCTCACAGTTGCCTGCTCTCTGATGTGTTTCTGTCAGGTTTTGTACGCTGGCAGAGTGTTGTCACTAAACAGCGCACAGGTCAGTGATACAGGCAGATACACCTGTGTGGCCGTCAATGCTGGAGGAGAGCAACAGAGAGAGTACGACCTGAGAGTTTATGGTGAGAAAATAATAATATTAATAATAATTATTATTTCCCACATATATTCATTCAAATCTACTTTTCAATTTTCTGTGATTTTATTCAGGTTTATTTTTGTCTGGGGTATTTCATGTTTGTTTCATAGACATGAGAAAAGAAAGCATGAACATGTCCAAAATTTTGGACATATGAGATATATTGGACATAGAAAAAATAATTGTTTACACCATTTTGCCATAATATCAAGCCTTTCTTAAAATAATTTACAAATCTGTGTATTTTCACACTATCATTAGGACAAGGC
>JAVQJX010177912.1:0-12852 GCA_036025115.1 Ambassis agassizii
AGTATGTCAGGTTAAATAACAAACCAGGATATTATGCATTTTAACACTCTGAATTGTCATCATGGCAGCAAAGTTGGTGTTGGTGTTGCGACATGTGTTTACACTACATATTCGTATAATATCAGGGAGAACTTGTGTAATGCCTAAAAGAAGCAGTGAAAAGAAACTGTAGTGATAGAGCTTATGGATACAGCTCTTCCTCAAACCTTTCACATGTGAAATGGAAATTTTCCCTCGTGCTGCCTATCCTGTGAGTGATGTATAGTATCAACTCTCAGCCAGCTAATCTACAAGCTGAAAACAGTGGCTCCCTGAGCAGCACAAGCAAACACATTAATCAGTCTGATGGCTCATGGCTTGCTTTGGAAAATGGGTGGCAGTGGAAGTTAATGAGCTACAACATGCAAAAATCACCACTACGGTCCCGTGAGCACCACAGCAACATCTTTATTGAAAGTAGTTGATTATGTGTCTGTATGAGGAGCAAAAAAAAAAAAAAACCCAAATACAGAGTAAAATATCTCACTCTTGTTAGTTGTCTTCTTGAATATAACTGCGTTCTCTCCAGAGGTAAAGAATTTGAAGTAGGTGCAGTTGGAGTCTGTGGATGAAAAGACAAGATCAGACACACACAGTACACACTCCTATGCATGGATGCTGGTCTTCTATGATCTCTATACATCCATGCTCTCTTTCCTTCCAGACATCATTCCTATTTATATCCAAGTGTGGAGCATTAGCTGGAATATCCAGAGACACACACCTCTCCATGTATGCGCACACACACACACACACATTTCTGAGCACTGCACATATGGTGCCGCCATACAGGGTGAGAGACAGCAAAACACTAAGGGTGGATGGCAGAGGGGAGAAAGAGATGCAGGCAGAGAGCAGGGCCAGATGGAGGGTAGTGAGGATAGAGCAGAGACACGCTGGCTACAGAAGTGAAGGAGGAGGATGTAAGCTAAAGAAAAAGGGGAGGCAAGCTTAGAGGAAAAAGGGGTAGTTGCATACAGGCAGATGGAGGGGTGGTGAGTGAAGGGAAAGAGAGAGGAGAGCCGCAGATGGAGAAGGAGATGAGGGGGAGCAGGAGATGTCATGAGGGGAGGAAACACAGAGGGGTTGGTTAATACTGCATTAGCTATACTCTCTCTCTCTCTGTCCCTCTTCCTCATTTTCCCCACTCTATATTTAGACAAAAACTGTGAAGCAGTCAGATTCCACTTGGCTTCACAAGTGCTTAGTGATGACTTTTATCTGCTGAAAATGATGTGCTCCATGATGACCACATGCGTGTACATGTACATTCTCTAAAGAATATGCTTGAGCATGTCTTTAACTACACTATTTAACAGATTTTCTTTTACAACAAGTCAACTGTTTTTGCTACCCCCACTGAGACTATAGTTATTGAGCCGTCATGTTCCCTCTCCACCAGGCAGTGAAGATGGATCGCTGGTCTTGAGATGACAGACATGGCATCAGCGGGCCGCACTTTGCTCGGGATGGGAGCCAGAGGCATGTAAACAGGGATGTGAAATGAAGAAGCAGAGATGGCAAAAACAGTTGTTTTCCTGCAAACATGATGAGCCCACAGCCATCTGCAACAGGCGGCGTGGGCCAACAGTGTAAGGACGTGTGAGAAAGACTGTCAGAGGCAGACTGCCTTCTTAACACACACCAACACACCATCTTGGAGACATATCTGCAAGCTAGAAGCAGCCAGAGATGCAGGGAAGATAAATAAGTCCTTGAAAACTGGGTAGAAAAACAATGTCATGACACGTCCTTCGCACTGATGTATGTATACAGGATTTGTGATCTACGTGCATCGCTGATATATGAAGAAGCTTTTTGTTTTTTCTCCTCTGAGACAGGCAGTGATTCCAGGAGCAGTTCCTAACAGCATCTCTTTCTTCTAATAACTGCCTCTCTTCGTCTCTGGACTCCTCTTTTCAGGCGGAAATAGGTCATTGTGTAGATAATCGACACACTTGGGAGAACCTAACTGCGGTCAAGTTGAATAAAGAGTATTTAGAGAGGGGCTGTCATGACTCAAAACATGGATGTCCATCAAAATGATAAACCTGTGGTCCTGTTATCTGCACTGTGTACAGCAGGAGATGATTAGGTACTCAGTCAAGAGAAAATCCTGTTATCTATAATGCCTCATTACACAAATCATGCTATGATTGGCAGTGAATATATGGCATGATGTACCTGCATGCTGCTGATCTGTATTGTTACAATAGGTGTTTCATTGTAGCTGTGCTCTTGTTCTTTACGCCAATGGATCTGTTTCCAAGCATCGTATTTCTTTAATGATTCAATTTGCACATTATCTGTAGGATGACCTAGATACATATGTATGCAGGCGGCTTCACATAACCAGCTATCCTCTCTTTATTCCTTTGCTAGTTTACCACAAGTGTGCATACATACACAGAGAAAAAAATACATATGAAAAATCATACCTATATTGTCGGCAGGATGCAAGAAGGAGGACGTTTTTTTAATGGACTCTTGCCAGAGCTTCCTTCAGTCTCTTATAGGTTCAGATGTAAAGACAGAAAGATGTAAGCATATTCCCAGGGGGCGTGCATCATATTAGTTATGCCTGTTCCCTCTGTTTTCACATCAGTGGTGACGGCAGAAAAGAAAATTTGTGGTCATTAGGTGCACATGTTTTTCCTTCATGCTTTCAAGAGTTTGCGACCTCTCAAAACCCTCCTTTGACCCTTTTTTGTCTATTAATCTTCATATTGTGATGCATCATCCATCATGGATGCAGCTTCACTCTGTATGCTTGGATCATTTAGTTTCCTCACCTGCTCAACTCATAGACAGCACAGGACAGATGAAGACAAACTGACACAAACACACACCAGCCATGGTCTCACCTCCAGGTAGTTCAGCAGGGCCGCAGCTTGTCCTCTCTGGGTCTATGTCAGCCACCCATAGGGTGCGGATGCAGCCTTTCCAAAGTCCATAATGGGCCATCTGGCAGGTCTGGTTGTTGCTGAAATTCTTTGGTTGGGCCAGCTCCACCCAAAACTCTGTCCCCATGCCCAGCACTGTCAGGGTCACCCCAACAATAGCCACAAAAAAGGCCAGCTTGATCTTTCCCTCCTGGCTGTCACTCATCTTGTGGGTTCTCCTCTGTCCTCTCCCACCTTTCATTCCACCCAAACCTCCACCTTGTCCAGCCCCTGCCACACCAATACGGCCCTCCTCATCCTGCTGTACAAAGAAGTTGGACCACATACTGACTAAGTGGCCAGAGTAGAGGAAGGCAAGGGGACACTTAGGACAAAAATAATAGGCGCAAATGATAAATGATGGAATAAGTCAAGAAGAAAACGATAAGTTAAGAGTGAAGAGGGTTTGAAGTTTTTATATTAAGAGAGATGCTGCAGCTATTAGCTATCCTGTGATGGATGGGTGAATTGAGCCAAAGACACCTAAATTAAATAAAAAGAGAAATGAATATATATATACAGTGAAGTAGTGGGTGGACGAAGAGAGGTGATGATAAAATTCCTATTTTGGATAGAGATGGAGGTGAGGACCAGGAGAGCCAATGTCTGTTTTCCGTCCAGTTCTCTGAAATAGAGAGATGAAACAGAGAGATGAAAGAGCAGCCAGCATATGCTTCACCAAAGCAAAATCCTTTCATCACCAGCATAATATTTAATTTCCAACAGCTTTATCAGCATCTACACTATTTCTTCCCTAAAAGCCATATGACATGCTCTCAGCCAACAATAGATAAGCCATATGGCATTTCCCTGAAAGGCAGATTTTGCTTCAGATGAAGAAACAATTGGACAGGATGAGCTGACGAAGGCGACTGGTGGAGGGTCAAGGTGAGAGATAACACCACAGCGCCAGACTGAACCACCCGCCTTCTATTTTCCCAGAGGAATTGACAGCAGAGCTTCTCCATGAGCAGGTACACTATCTCTGGCTTAGACAAAGATTTCCTTTGATCTGAGGGGATAATGGGTTGCCACAAATACCTCCCATCCGGCATTACGTGTTCCAGCAAACTCTGGGAATCTGCAGCTACGACTGTGCATATATATGTATGTGTGTGTGTGTGTGTGTGTGTGTGTGTGTGTGTGTGTGTGTGTGTGTCTTTCTGTAGTTAGGCCCATGGCTTATGAAGTTGTTCCTGTTATTCCAAACTGTGAGTGAGAGAGCGGTTTAAACAATGTGAGTGACGGTGTCGCCACTCAGCACAGGGGGGCACGAGAGGTGATAATTCAAGCCTGAACCTTCTGACAGAGTGGGGGCTGCAGTAATTAATTCTGCTGTGCAGCCCAACAGGTCACGGAGTGAGGGAAAAGATGCCCGGCCAGTTAGCAAGGCAGCAGCAGGCCACACACAGTTGGTGGACCATTTAATTCAGAGCTTAACACTGGCAGCATCCGGGGCTTAATATAGGTGACACCACAGGAGCAAAAACAGTGTGAAAAGAGCGATCACATTATGAGTAATATTATCAAAACTCTAACGACAAGCAGGAAAAGGAAGGAGTGGAGGAGAGCTTGGGAAATGTGCAGGTGAAATAATTAGATTGATAAATATGTGACAAGATCTGAGATGTTTCTCAGAATGTGTCTCAAAACATTCAAAATTTTACACATTGTGATGGAAAAGCCAGAATCCTAATACACTGTATATAAAATATATAAATATTTAAATATAATGTGAAATTAAAAATACTTTGGTAAACCACTGCATTAGAATTATCATTATTATATCAGAGGTAGTAGCAGTATTACAGGCATGTCTCACAATATGAAATCAAACTTGATCATGTATTCTGACTCATTAAATTTCATTTAGGGAGCAGAACATGATAAAATTGTATATCATTCTGTGGCTTCAATACGCTCCACGTATTATCTATTGACAGCAGCTACTGTAATAACAAAAACAAACAGCATACGCACGCCACTAATGAACCAGTGCAATGCAAGACAACACCCTTCCATTAACTGTAATAATGAGTATCAGCTGCTGACAACCAAGTTAGTACAAGCAAGTCATTGAATTACAAACCCTGATCACATTGCATCCATATTAACCAGAAGATGTTCAGATGGGTCAGACAGACCTACTGTAGGGGTGGATGGCACACTCAAAATGCTTACTGTAATACAACAATGTAGACACATTGACACATTGACAGTGTGTGGTTGATTATACCATGAAACTATGGTGCAGTAACCTCAGAGGTCCAGTAGCTCAGCAGAGGATACGTATGTGCACACATGTGCTTTTCATATGCTGAAATATTCTATTAGTCAGTTCACCAATGACAGCTACTAACACATGTGCAATGTGCCTGATATAAGATAGCAACAGCTGGCTAATGCACTTGATTAAAAAGAAGAATAAATCTGACCTGTTTGCTGTGTGTTGTTCAGCTCAGGAGGAAGAGACGCTTGAAACGTAATAGAGGGGCAGAGTGCTGACGGGTGGGAGAGAAGGAGAGAGAGGGAAAAGGGGTGGGAGGAAGATAGGTATGTAAGAGTTATGGAAAGTGAGTGTAAAGGGGGAAGGGGGGAATGCAGTCTGATTGGTTAGCATTGTTGATTAAATGTGTGTGTTTTCCCACCCGGCTCATACCCAGTACATGCTTGAAATTTTAAATCAATGAAGAAATGAGCTGCAAGCTGGTCTGCACACATGATGACAGTCCTGCCAGCATGATTAAAAACATGTCTGTGTCTATCACAGCCTGGCTGTCTGTGTGTAGGTCTATTTTAGCCACAGCCACCTGTTAATGACATTAACTAAGGGTGAAGGAGGAGCCTGTGTTTATGAGAGGGGCCAGGATAGCAGGATAGTTGGGGTGTAGAACAACATGAGATGGGAAACGGAGATGAAGGGGGGACAAAATGTCTGTGTAGATGCAGAAGTACACCGTGGTTTAGAGTGGAAAATGGAAATATGCAGCCCCATTTCATTCCTCACTGAACAAGGTCCAGGGAGACTTCAGAAACTCAGACTGGTCTTGTGGAAAGCTTTTTGCTTGGTGCTGCTGTTCCACAGTTTAGGTTACATACGTGGCACAGGGTGAAAGAGAGACACAGAGAAGAGGGGGGGGGGGGGCGTGGGGGGGAGAGAGAGCAGAGGGGACAGAAACACAGACATTAGGAGAAAAGGGACGAAACAGGCTGCAGGCTGTGGCGGCAAAATAAACACCTGCAATGTCCAAAACAGTCAGCTTTTTCAGAGACTGCAGAACAGACAATGAGCAGCTTAGCAGATCTGAAAAAAGAGAAATGTGTTCAGCACACGATGGCGGTGATGAATGGATCCAATTGGAGGACAGCTATCTGTCTTAATGCACATATGTGTGTCTATCCTTTCAGATGATTTTTGCCTCTAATTACACAGACTATTGCGACTCCTCCATCATGTAAGATAGGTAGAAAGTGTCCACAGACAGTCAGAAGCCATCAATAATCTACAGCATGCTGATGTGAACAATCTTGTCACTGCATCACTCAAGTGCCTCCGTCAGCAGCACTGATTTATGCTTGAACAGCACACATGTATGCTCATATATGCCATGCATATGCCATGCGCACACTGGCCACACTTTACAGCTGCTTCCATATCTAAATAAGGATAATTCTGTTTTCTTATGAACCGTTCTGATAAAAGGTGAAAAATCACTGTTAGCTGATAAACTCCCGCGCAAAAACATCTTACAGTAAAATTCTCCTGTTTGAGTTTGTATGATAACTCAAGTCTTCGAATGAGGTTTGGGGTGAGAGCCAGTGTCTTTTCCACTCTATGAAATGGGCACTACACAGACAGGGTAAGCTAGCTCAACACAGCAGGGCTGTAGTTACAACTTGCCAGAGTTAAGCAGTTATAGATACTATTTGTAAAAGAAAAAATATGGCAACAGTGGGGCTGCATGGATGAAATTTGGCCGGCATTGAATTCATCATACATGCCTGAATGTTTCCTGCAGTTACAAGATCTTAACATGACATAATTGTACCTGTATTTCAAGTTATATCTGCATGTCATGTTTAACCTCCTGTAGGTTAAATACAAACTGTGTATACACAGAGTGCTGCATCCATCCTTCTCCAGCGTTGCTCTCTCCCTTTGCAGCAGTGTTGTATCTTTGTGAATGAAGATCAATGGGAAGGCACTGCCCAGAATGACAATGACCATCACCAAAGTCTTACATTCACCACTAGAGGGAGGTAATGTATTTACACCCATCATTGCAGCACCAGACCCGAGGAGGGCTGCCAATAACATTTAAGATGCCTTGTTACAGGCAACCTGAGTTTTCCTGATTTATAGGAGAGGCAGGGTCCATTTTCCATGTTTCCTCTGGTGGATGGGGCTTCAGCTGCACAAGGAGAGCTGCTGTTTCATCTCTGTCCTCAGGGAACAACAGGGAAGAGAGTGTTGCATCAGAGGCCCTGATGCTGGGTTTTGTGCAGTGGGGTGCAGCGATGCAGATGGAGATGGGCAGTAGAGAGCTGACACAGGACATTATTGCATGTCAGAGTGTTGCTGCTTTCCTGTTACTGTTTTACATAAACTCACTGTTGAATAAGTCAATGCTGCCTTTGTTGCAGTTTCATTATGCTGCTGACCATGACTGTGTCCTTATAACAAGAAAAGGGAGGCTGAAGGGAGGCAGGATCAGACGTAATTTTGCTTGCTTGGTTAAAATATTAACTATAAAAATGCAGCAAGCACACAACTTAAATATTTGGTAAATAACAATACCTGGCAATATAATTTCAACCAAATTTTAAAAGATTTTCTACATTGTTGGAACCAAATCTTCGCTAATTACATAATGAGCAGATGACTGATCTGATAAGAGAAACACCTTCAAAAGAGTTGGATTATAGAGGACAAATACTAATATTTGTTCTATATTAATACATGTTGGATTTCAATGGTCCAGTTTTGTTTAATCAACTGGAAAACAATGTATACGTAATGTATTAGCAACATTACATAAAGGCACTAATGGTGTCTTTTGTGGCTGTGGAATAGCTCCATCATATGGACATTACTATTAAGTACAGGGTTTGATAAATGATGCCATCAGCTGAATGAACATCGCTCCACTCTACTCAATCTCCATAATTAAGTGCACTACAGTGTGGTGAGTGGGCACTCATAAAAAAAAGAGGAAGCAAAAATAAAACAGTCATGTAAATTCAATTTTTAATCAACAGTTGAAAACAAATTGGACAAATGAAAGACTTTTAGAAACTATATGTGACTTTTAAATCATCTAAGAAATCACATTTTTTCCAGAGAAAGAGATGACACAGACACTGAAGAATCAGATTTTCATTAAGGAGTAACATGTCAAAAGTGTTATCACTGACCCATTCTTTTTTTCAGCAACCCAAAGTATCAAATGAAAGCAAGCCCATACAGAGTGAATGTGTGGTCCTCTCAAGATTATAAGGGCAGAAGTAGAGGGAGATAGGAGAGAAGCAGGTCATCTGACGGCTGGATAGCTTCTAACAACACAAAATCATAAGCTGACAACAAAAATGAAATGAAGTGTTTAACAAGTTATTTGTCTTCATGTTTTCATTTATTAACCTCTACAGAGACCGAATTTTTGAAAAGATTTTCTTTAGTGAACCAAATCAAACTTGAGCTTTGTGTTTTTATTTTGCATTACGACATGAGTCATGGATACTAGTCACGCGTTTATTTGGTCTTGTTAGAGAGGTGAAATGTTGCACACAAAAAAAAACAACCGGGTCCGATACATCTTACATCCCAAGTCTGCTGGGAAACCAAGAAAACTGAGAACTGGCTAATCCACAAAGATAGTGACACAGAATGAGCATACAGACATCATTTATAGAGGGGCCGAGTCCAATTTCTTTCCTTAGCAAATTGACATTAAGGCTTCTAGGTAAGGAAGAGACATTAAATACCAATCTGTTTTCCTCTCCCCATCTGTCTGTGTAGTTCCTCTTTGATTAAACCACGGCTGAACTGCTGAGACAAAACTATCACACCAAGCTGTCCACAAAAGACGGGACAAGAAAAAGATACAGAAGTTTAAAATAAAATCAAAAGGGCTCAATTGAAAATGTTCTTTTCTTAAGGTTATGCTGTTCTGCAGCCTGAATACAATGTGTAGAATTACAGCTCAAATCAGTTAAGCTACAGACAGTATTAGAACAATTACAGTTGACATTCAGATGCAATCATACGACAGCGATCAGCAAACACTCATCCTGAGGGGGGCAGCAGTCTGATGAAAATGAAGGAACATGAGGAAATTACTTTGTCCAAAACTAAAAGAAAAATCCTAAAGTGAGGAATCTTCTCTTGCTTTTCTAATGATGACAAAAAAGGAAGTGGGTGTTACAGCTACTGTGTATCTACATTAGATGTTCAAACAAAAATGCCCTCTGTCTCCCTCACATCTCCCTTTCACAAACACTTTGCTTCCATCCCTCCTGCCAATGAGTATCGTCCAGTAACTTCCCAACTGCAACTCTATCATAATGTACTTAAAACAGGCTACCTCCATTTAAATACAAACCTTTAATTGTGGCACCCCCCACCCACCCAAAAATGACATCCCTGTCTCAAAGTATAAAAATTGTTGACCCCGACCTGGACCCATTATTACACACATTTCTCAAAAATTTCCCCCACCCACCCGACTACACCTCTGGAATCCAAACCAACCCCCGGCTGTTATTTGCAGTGAATACAATCACTGCCTTTTCTCCTGCTTTTTCAATTATTGTTTAAACATTTCACATAGATCTTAAAGAGAAACTGGATATTACCAAAAACATCCAACACACTCAGATCTGCCTGAAATGTTGCTCATGCAGAATGCCTCTGGGGGCTGATTTGGAAACAAGCAGGTTACAACCCCCATCCCATTCCCTCCCCTCTTCATGCTTCCTCTACCAGAAGTCCCGGCGGTGATAGGCGTCTGGATCGCAGTACTTGGTCACCACCACCCTGTTGGCAAACTTCCTTCCTGTCAGCCCCTGCATGGCCTTCTGGGAGTCAAAAACTGACATGAACTCCACAAATATCTATGAAGAGGAGAAACGATAAAAAAAAGTTGTTATGGTGATGAATATCACTTCATAGGATCGTTCATAGAAGTAAAACTGGTCAGTGAATCAGATTGGAAGAGCTTCTACCTTGCCAGTTCCTGGCACTTCCAAGCCATCCACAGGTCGTGGGATCTCAATGCTCTTCACTTGACCATACTTGCTGCACTCATCTCTCACATCCTCCACTATTTCCTCATATTCTTCATCATCCAGCAGCTCTTCAGGGGCCACCATGTTCATCAGACAAAGCACCTCAGTGGGCAGGCCTCCCATTTGAGTCACAGAACTGTTCAGGCCAGGAACCTGCAGCGTGACGGGGGTCTGGTTTATACTTGACTGGAAGAGGAGACAAGTTGGTCAGAGCAGGGTTTTAGCACAAACTGTGTGACTATATCAGTAAAGTCAGGCAGAACTGTTTTTGCCTAAATCAACTTTAAGTTTAGTTCGTACACGCGGCATGTTACAATGACAATTAAAGCCTATTCTATTCTAAATTGTGCATCACAGGAGTGGGTTTCTAATTGAATGAATTTTACACCGACATACATAACTTCACTTCAGAGGAGAAAATGAAATGTGCACTTGTTAACCATTAAAACAGTATCAGTATAATGAGTATCTCATTAGCATTTTGTCTTTGTCAATTTTAGAAGCTGTATCCAACCTCCCACTACCCTGTGGCTGTCATCTGTCCAGCCCCTGGACACTCACCAGAGTGGCGTTCTTGGATCCCACACTGGCTCTTTGCACCAGAAGCTTCTTGTCTCCTAGTTGCATGCCATTCAATCCAGCAATAGCCTGTAATTATCAATGTTTAATACTTTTAATGCTCACAATGACATTAATCAATGACTTTTTCTCCTTGTGTTGGTTACCTGGTCATTAAGGTTGACATCAACATATTCACAGAAGGCATATCCTTTGGATAGGCCTGTGGCACTGTCCTTCACCAGGTTAAAGGCCTTCAGAGGACCAAATGATGTCAACAGCTCCTTTACCTAAGAGTCACTGAAAGGTCAGCTTTTTCCCCAGACAAAGACCACTTTTCTTGTACCTCAGAGCTTCCTTAGTGTTAAAACCATTTATTTGTCATCAGTATGAAAGAAAAAAGGCAGAAATCACAGAATCACTGACCTGGTCATCATTCAGGTAGTTAGGCAAGCCACCAATGAAGAGTTTATGAGCAGAGTCTGGCACCACTGTGGACACAACACCTGTATAAGGAAAACAAAGTGGATACATCAAGCAAGGAGAACTGCAAAAAATAATGGTGTTTACTCATGAATGTGCCAGAAGTATTTAAGGATAAAAACCATTTATTGTCTTCATACCAGGCACATAGACACTGGGGTTCTCACTCATGCCAGGCAGTGGCTGGTAATCATGGGGACGGCGAATCTTTAGGCTCTGGCCTTGAAAGATGATGCCATCAAAGGCCATTGCCTGTGTCGTTTCATCCACAGAACGAAACTACAAAGAAACAAAATAACAGATGAAATGGTATCTTGAAAGGATTTGTGATTATAATCTTTAAACAAATAATGTTCAAAGTTATTATCTAACCTCAAGGAAGGCAAAATTTTTGTCCTGATTAATCTGTACTGCAAGAACAGGATTTCCAGGGGCCTGAGTAAGACCACCCAAACGCATCTGGGCATTGAAGAAGTCCATCATTGACTCCTGCGAAGAAGAGAGGGATACAATGGGAAAAAAACAAACAAAAAAATTAAACGCAGAGAAGAAGAGCAGACATTGTGCACAACATTCATACCCAGAGACCTAGCCAAACACTGTCCTATTACTCACCTCTGTGATTCCAAAGGGGATGTTGCCCACATAGAGACGACGAGCCTGTCGGGTCATCTGGCTTCCCACTACAGGTACGGGAGTGGGAGTAACAGCCAGGCCATCTGGGGTCATGGTTGGCAGGAGAGCTGTGGCTGGGATCTGGCCTGCAGCTGGAGAGCAAAGACAAACATTTTTTAATCCAACTACACTACACTAAGTCTGAATTCCATATATGGTTCAGTAAAGTGAGACATCATTATTACCTTGCATCGCTTTGTACTGCATGGGCGTGATGTGTTCAAAACCAGGTGGAGGGACATCCCAGTACTTCTTGATCTTCTTCTTCTTCTCACGGTGGGGTGAACGACTGTTTGACAACCACAAGATAGGTAAAGTATGAATACATTTTACATCTTTCAGGAGTGAACAACTGGGACAAGGAGTAGGTAACGCAGTACAAAACAGTAACTTTTCAGGAGGCTTTGACTATGTTAACTTCACGAAACTGATATTCTCCATCCAGACACTTATCTACATAATAAGCCAGCACTAAACTGCGTCAGGTGCAGGAAATTACACTGCATTTGTTGCAGCAATTTACAAACCAGCTGTGTGTTAGTGTGCCTACTATATACCAGCATTGTCCTGGGGGTTGCTAGATGGTGAACTGAAGAGACGCTAATGGATTTATCTCAAACTTTCAACCTTTACATTCAAATAGTCAATACTTCCCACCCTGATCAAAAAGGCATATAGGTGTTAAGTGTTCGGTATAGACGGTTTCCTTCTAACCTTCTTATCACAGCTGCTGGCAGAGAAGAAATTGCACTTGTATGAAAATGTTCCCAGTCTTAGACCTAAAGAACATCTATATCTATAATACTGCAACTCTGGCACACAACAAATATAGGACACACAATTTCAAAGAAATTATGCAACACCACTGTGA
>JAVQJX010177920.1:0-12150 GCA_036025115.1 Ambassis agassizii
TTTGGGTGTGTGCCTCTTTTAACTGTTGGGTTGTTTTTTTTCGGCCCCCCCCCCCCCCCCCCCCCCGTTCAGTGTGTTGTTGGCTGTTAATCAGCGCTGGCGGGGACATCAGGCGGCTGCTGTCATGATGCCCAGCCTCAGGCTCCAGACAGCAATATTTATCATTTGCAACGGCGTACTCCACTAAACCACACTTCACCAATCCTTCAGCCACCCACATCCCCCAAAAGCCAGTAAATAGTAAGTGCAGTAAATGAAGGCCACCTCCTGGAGGAGAGCACGCACGAGATGATGTCAGGATGTAAAAGGACTGATTTCTGACAGCGGCCACAAGCCTGAAAAGAGGCACAGGCCAGAGTCCAGCTGTCTGAGCGCCGCACAGGACAGATGTGAGGCATGTTTGATCCATGGAGCTGCACAGGAAGGACCACTTCCTGTTCCATTCAGTCGTCATCGGGATGCCACTCTTTTGCTCTACATAAGTCTCTAACCTCTTTGATGGAAGGGTAGGTCTTGTGCATTATGGGAAATGTAGGATTCAGTAAACTCGTGTCTTTACAACGGCTTCCTGTCTCTCAGAGAAGAGACTGTTCCTGAAAATGTTCCAGTTGGATTCTTGTTGCACATTGTGATTCTGATCTCATCTAATAAAATTCAATCACAGTACTAATGACGTAGCTCCAGTCCTTGTTTAACTCCTCCCTAACCACAAAGCATATGTTTAGTGTGTCTTTCTGTTCCTGTACTTGTATTAGGACAACATTCATGTTTAGTGTGAACAGATCCAGTATTCAAACTACTCCCTTCACACCCATTCATTTCACCCTCCAGCACTGTGTTTTAACGAGGGTGCAGCAGAGCTCTGAAGCAGGGCGTGGGGCAGAGAAGAGGCGGGGTCAGACTGCACTATGGTGTGTAGTCTCACTGTCAATAATACAACTTCACATGAGCGACTAAATAAGAGCCTGCCAGAGGCCATGAGCAAAGTGTTTGAATTTGAATAATGTAGCAGAGTGGGACTCTCACAAGAACACGATCAAAGTAAACAAAAATCCAGCTCGGTCGAGAGTGCCGCGCATCAATTATTGATGGTGAAGTGAAATCTGAAGGCCTGAACACCTGTTTCTGCTGAACTGGCTCCACACCAGATTCCAGGTTCTAAATGAAGGACTTGGCAGCAGCTTTTTAGAAACTCCCAAACCACTAAAGGAATCAAGAGGAGAGCCATATGCTGGATACAGACAAACAATGAACAGGAACATATTTGAACATCTTTATTAACTGTTCAGAATACATCATGGTAAAGCATTTTGCATCTCTCACTTGAAGACTCTTTGGGCATCCAGTGCCGGATTCAACAGCACACTTTGTGTTCTCCAGCCCTCTGATCTAACAGCCGCTGTGCACTGCTCTTCTTATTAAGAGCAAAAACCTGACCTCCGTTCAGACTGTAACCTGAACCAGGCGTAGATGCAGAAGGTGGGAGAACTCACACCGGGGCAGAGGGGGCAGAGGGAGACAAATCTCCCTTCTTGCTACCGCTGCGACAAACAGGAAGTCAAATAAATACACAACAGTCTGACTTTCTGTAGTGCTTCCTACAGAGCAGCAGGGTGCACGTCGCACAGAGCATCCACCCCCTCACTCACAACATTCACACTTCAGCATGTGTGTCTGGTGCCTGGAGTTGTGTATTTAAATGTGATCCTACATATTTTGTAATTATAGTAAACGATCAGATTGCACTTTAAGAGAAAAGATTGAATTCTGTACACAAAGTCGTCCAATATTAAAAAATACATTAAATTACATTTTCCAAATAAATATTGGTCCATTTTTTGTCAGTATGCCTTCTTCCTGAGACACAGACATATTCATACACCATTTTTATCCATGAGTATACTTTTTCTTGCCCTCTAAATAACTTTTCTCGTGCTACACTTACATACACAGCCATCCTTCATCATATGACGTGCTCTCTCATCCGTGCCAAGACATACACTGTAAACTGATTTGTCTGGCTGCACCTGTGCAGCAGAGTCTGAGACATGATGCACAAGACTAGACGATGTTGCAGACATCACTAACTGGAGTTGACCTGAACGAACATCTGTGCAGTAAAATCTGTGTGAGAGTCGGAGTGTGCTTTTTTCTTTTTGATTTTTTTGAGATGATAAAATAAACATGTATACAAACTTGCATGCTCAACAGAACTTTGTATAATAACAGTCGTTGCAGCCGTATGAATGTGTTCATGGAAGCTTCTTTTTTTTAGATTCACAGTATCAACGTGGTTCTCCTACTGGCTTGCACTACAGTCACTGTGTAATTCTCTGGCAGTTTTTAGCCAAGTTCCAGTCTGGCTTGGTGCTGCCTAGATGTATACACACACATGCATACATACATACACACATACACACAGTACCGTTATATGACAACCTCTGTCTTCTTCCTCACCATCATTTAAACCACTGTTATTGCTTTTGTATACCATTATTGTCATAAATGACCATGTGACGAAAGGGGTTAAATGCATTGTCCAGTTAGTCCAGTGGGGAAGCAGTCCTGACTTGCAGCCCAGATATAAAAAAAATCTCTGATGTGTAACCTCCAAAACAAACACAGGAAACAGAAGAACTACTATTATCCAGAAGTGTGATGTAAGGCAGCAGAAGATGAACAAACGGGCTTCCCTTCTTCTTCCCTGTTCTTTCAAGTCTTTTCAAGTCTATACGTTAGAGACAGCACTGGTCGTGTCTCTCGCCTGCCGGATCCCATAAAGCCACTTAATGACTCGGGCGTTCCTCTCGATGACAGAGATTCCGTACGGGACCCGTTCATTGGCTCGGGCGGGCCCATCTTCGTCCTCATCGTCCCCTCCTTCCTCCCTCATCCGGTCCGCCTCGTCCCCGCACTCCGAGCTGGGTGTGCTGACGCTACGGAGCTTGGAAACGGACACGATGTCGGAGTTGGCTTTTGTGAAGCGTTCTACTCCTCCCATGCCCTCCACCTCCTCAGGGTCCAGTCCACAGTAATTGAAAAAGCGCTCCAGGTCGGCGGTGGCGCGGGAGTATCGGTCGCTAAGGTCTGACTTGGAGCGGTGCAGGGACGGGTGTTTGCGGGCAGACCCCTTGGAGCTGGCGTTTGATATACGGGTGAAGGCGGGCGAGGCTGGTGGGATCATGCCAGCTCGTACCAGCATGGGGCTGGGTGGCAGGTAAGCTGGAGGGGAGCACAGCGGCTGTGATGGGGTGCTGAGCTGAGGGTGGGACTGGGGTTGATTCTGAGAGGGAGGAGGGGGCGGGACCCCGGGGTGTGCGACCTGTCCCTGGGCAGTCTGTCTGGGCCTGAGCTGGGGCTGCAGCTGGGCCCTCTGTGGATTCCTCATCTCTGCCTGAGGCCGAACATCCACCCTGCGCACTGTCACCGAGTTAGGGGAGCTATATGGCGCAGGAACACCAATACGTGGAGCCCGTGCAGGGACAGGGGGTGGGCGGCGGGTGAGTTCTGCTGTATTGGTTCGGAGGTTGTTGTTGAGCGGAGAGGAAGTGCAGGAGGAAGTGGATGAGGAGTTGGTGGTGCCGTGATTAACTGGTTTGAGGTTATTGAGGAGTCGGTTGCTCCTGTCCTGCTCTGCTGACAGACTGCTGCCGATGCTCTTAGCTCCAGATGATGGAGATGATGATGAGGGGGAGGTCGAGGAAGACGACTGGGAAGAGGGCAACGGTCCATCACATACATCATTGATTAGATTATTCAGAATATCCAGGTTAAGAGCGGGCCTTCTCCTCTCTCCTGCTCCCTCTCTGCCTCCACTGTTCTCCACATCAGCTGGGCAACGGGGAAGTTTTCGGGCCGGAGGAGTGCTGATCTGGCACTGAAGCATCATCCCTGAAGGAATGAGAGGCTTGCGGATGATTGGGGGTTTGATGGGGGCCTGTCGGTTGAGAGCCACCTGCTGGCTCTTAACGTACTTGGCCTTGTCTGCCTCGAGGCGCTCGACTGCGCTCAGTTTGCGGGCCCCAGGCTCAGCCTGGCGGCGAAAGTAGTCTGGGCCCTTGTTAAGGATCCTGAAGGGCATGGCGGAGGTGAAGGGTACTCCAGCCAGGCGGCCATCTGAAGGCCGCAGGGTCTCCACTGGCATCCTGGAGGAGCTGACACAAAAACAGACAGAGAGATTTTCTATCAGTCAAAATGTGAACTGTGCATAAAAGAGCAAAGCTGAGACAAGCAAATGGAAATAATGCACTTGAATGGGTGAAAAGAACTGTTCTATAGCAGTGACGTCACAACCAAAACATCAGGGACACGAGGTGGAGGATAAACCAGCACAAGTGACAGAAGGTGGTGGAGAATGGGGCTTTAATGGTCAGCGAACATCCTTTTAGAGCTCCCACACATCTTCTCTAAGCTTAAGAAAATAGCTCTTTTGTACTCTCCCTTTTCTTCCCACTCCCCCCCCCCCCTCTCTCCCTCCCACCCTCCCTTGCACCCCTGCTCCCCCCCACCCTCCCTTGCACCCCTGCTCCCCAGAGCCCCCTTTAACTTCCTTACCGGTCGCTGTGCTGCTGCTCTCCCTTTCTCGCTCCTTTCTTCTCCGTCTCCCCTCTTGCTCTTTTATCCTTCCTTTCCCCCAGTCCAGGCTCAGTCAAAGGCTACTTGTGGGACGGGGTCAGTCAGGGTCAAATTCCACATCAGGCCCAGCCAGACCACCTCTATTAGCTCAGTGGTGACCCAAAAGGGGGTGAGGCTGCAGATCGGGGTCACCGGTCAGCCCCTGTGCAGCTGATGGGTGCTCTTTATCCAAAACGCAGGTCAGGTAGATGAGCCAGCAGAGGCACAGGCAGCACAGCAGCCTTTACGATCCTCTTTATGGTGGCTGTCCAGTTCGTCCACCTATCCAGCTGCGATCAGAGTCAAAAAGCCGGCCGGCGACTCAGCTGGAAAGCCTCACAGTCCTGGAGTGGATGAAAAAAAAAAGAAAAGCAAGTCCAAGTCAGATGAAGGTACAGCTCTGCTTTCGGTCTGTCGTTCATTAACAAAAAGAATCCACACACACACTCGCACACACACTGCTCCGGCTGACAGACAGGGACTCTGTTTAACACTGAAGTGGAGCAGACGGGACAGGCTTTAATACCGAGTCTGGCTCCTCCCAGCAAACCAATCACACGTCAGGCAGGGAGCCTCAGAGGGGCACGGGGGCGGGGAGGGAGGCGGGAGGCGCGCTCGCATTGGTCCGGCTCTAAAGAGATTCTAACCAATCGGACCCCTCCCCCCTTTGAGCACAACAAAACATGAGGCAGGGCTTTCATTCAAATGAAAATTCTTTGAAAGGGAGAAAGGGGGAGAGAAAGAGAGAGGACAACGGGCAAGACAGATGCAATTTTTACATTGACTTGCATCAAGCTCAGCAGGGTGCTATGAAAACATGAAAAAAACACTGAAAGCCTGCGCAACTGCTCCTCTGGTTCAGCTCTTTGTCTTCACCATGACAGAAACAGAAACAAAGTGTGAACAACCAGACAATGTAAACAATAGATGTTTGGATTAGTTCAAATCCAATTCATTTTTCAGCCATTTAAAAGTGTTTGTTTTTAAGTGAAATATATATTTTGGTGTATAAAAACAGACCCACAAAAGCAGCACAAGTTTAAACAAAGAAATGTGAACAAAAACAGAAAGTTTTTGCACCTCTGAACCCAGTTACCTCCATTTTCTATCCAATCCTATAATTCCACAGAAAACAGAAAAACAATACCCACCCCCCATCCTTTCCCCACACACACCTTACCAATTACAACACTGCACTCCAGGGTTACATCACAACCAGTTACTCTCCCCTCCTCCTCATCCTCCTCATCCTCTCCATCTTCCACGTATCCATCCGCACATTTCTAATTAGTCTTTTTATAGATGTCTTGCTTTTCTGTCTCCCTCAACATGTGACCCTGTTCTCCCCACACACACACACCCTCCCCCCTGCTCTCATCCCTGAACATCAGACCAGAAAGCAGACAAGGAGAGCAAAAAAGCAACCCTGACAGCTTCCACTTGGACACACGCACACTTTCAGGTACTCCCAGAAGCTTGAAAACCCACATATACACACCAGCAGCTGCACACACACACACAGCTTTCATCTGAACCATGTGACAACCCAAAGAAGAACAGGTTTAAAATAGCCCAACTTAAATTAAACACATTTGCATGAGAGAAAATAATGATTCACAAACATGAGGCAACCAAAAGTCTTCACACAAACCTCTGGATGGAGGAAAAACTGTTGTTTTGACACATCCGAGAATAAGAATACAGAAAAAGAAGGTCTGTTTAGTTTAATCTTTTACACAAAAAATGCACTGAAACTGGCATCCATGTTTTGTAGCAATGTATAAATGCATGGGCTAGCACTTCATAGAAAATATCTACAACTCTGCGCCACAAATGTGATTCATCCTCAAGCAGCACATCAGTCATTACACTGATTTTTATTAAAGGTGCCCACCTTTCACTTCAGTTATCTCACGATAGCTAAAAAACAAACCAAAGCAACATAAATTTTATACTTACTGTTTTATTCCATGCTTTCTCTTCCCACATACTGACTTGGTCACTGCATTGCACAATGTAAACACGCCTTCATGTCAAAATCAGAGGAGTTCCCCTGTAACACAACAAGCCCAACAACGTGATACCACGCTGGGACTCCACCTGCCTAAAGTAAATGTAGTAATCCCACTAATGACCAAAGTCAACACTGTAGCCAACCCACCTGACAGTGCACACCTTTTGAATACAGGGAAAACGTATACATTTACTGCCATTTACCATCAGGGACATCTGAAACGTCCCTTTCAATGAAAACACCAGCTTCAATGCAAAAGCTATATGTATTTATAGTAATGGCTGTATGCTATATCCATTCATAGAAAGTCATCCTACAGAAACAGTCAGTGAAACCTCAGCCACCTCCGCTTCAGTATGCTGCGGCCTTGTCATTACCCGTACAAAGGCCCCGACTGACACACACTTCCATTTGGTCCACATTTAGACTCTTTTCATGTCCTTTGGCTGGACTTTGTCCTTTAGGCACAAGGACATGGAGTAAAAACCTACATGTCACAGTCTAAAATGTGTCCATTTTGCCTCGCCTACAACACATTATATTTCTGTAGAGGCTTTTGACACACATAAACATGTGGTGGAAAAACCTCATGAAGAAAAAGGTGCAGCAGATCCCACTCACACAAACAAACAAACAAACCCCTGTCTGCCCTGATGCCCATGACCCAGTCACCCTACTGTCAGAACTCCTGACAACAAGCAGTGTAAAGTTGTTAAATGAATTTACCCTGTATGGAGATTGAATTTAACTCCAGTATGTAAATGTGAGCCCGTTAGCATCGTCTTCCTGATAGAGACCCATCGACATGCAAATAACCTGAGCCTGGACGGTCTGCATAGACAGGAGGCATTGTCATTCATTTCCTCACCCTAAAGGGTCAGGCACCTCTACTACTATGGCACTAATGTGTGTGCAAACAGCACCATTATGCCTGTGGGCTGGGTGTGAATTGATCAATACTTCACATTTTTTTTTGGATCTCTGTGTGAGTGAGTGTGAGTGAAAAACATCCCCAATCCTGTGCATCTTGCTTTTCTAACTTTCCATTTCCATGTTCTTCTCTTCTGGACTCACACCAACAGCTGCTGTCTCCAAAAGGCACAGACCACAGCGGCAGACCAAGGAATGATATTTCTATTCCGCCATGGAAACTTGCAGTTTGAGTATCACAAAATAACCGCTGTGTTGCTATGACATTCTGCTCTTCGACCACCATATTAGTGTGTAATGATATGGCTTAGGATGTCTGCCGTGCATGTGTTAGAAAGACTGTGTTTCATACTCTTGTTAGGGGCTGTGACAGGAATAAAGATAGAATAGAGGGAAAGTTAAATCCTTCTTTGTAAATGTCTAGCAAGTGTCAAATGAAAAGGCAAATGTGAGGAAATGAGTATGAGGGTGAGAGGGAAGAGGAGAGATTGTTTTGGTTTTTTTTTTACTCGTCTTCCTAGAAAATCTCCAGACACACACACGAAAAAACAGGAAGATGCAGCAATCTGAAGGTCCAAACACTGTTGGACAGGAACTAGATGCGCTCATGTGTGTATTCAGTGACGCCACCCGGCTTGTCATATCACAGTGGCCTTGTCCCAGCGGACGTTGGCCCCTGAGGGAATAAAAAACAAGCGAAACCCCACCTAACAAGTGTCATCAGAAATCCCCTCCATCCTGTGTGTGAAGGAAGGTTTCAAGATTCATAAACAACTTAAAATCACCTTTTCCCAGTCAGGCAGGGAAAGAGGAGGGGCTTCTTTCTTTCAGGAGCAGGAAGTCATGACATACTTCACAACAGGAATTGTGTAAGAAAAAGAGAAACAGAAACAAGCGTGGTGGCGTGATTCATGTCCAGCAGGTTGGCCCTGTTTTATGGTGAACTTAACCCATCTGTTTGTGGGCACTTGGGCTGGCCTCTACACAATGCACTGGCCCCTGTCCACGATGAGTGCAGCACAAGCTAACCACTGCCTAACAAAAATACAAACACCGCAGAAAACACTGACAATCCAAAGCACATGTTTTACTGAAGCTCTGGTTATCATGAGCAAGTGCGTTTACCGAGTTATTCTATCCATCATTTTTTTGAAACGTTAAGTATAAGAGGTATGACTGACAAAATGAGAGCAACTCTGATCATGATTCAGCTATAATAAACTTTCATGATTGATTGTTGAGGAAAAAAAGGCCAGTCCTGGATGGTCATGTTATGAACACGCAACACAACACGCAACACAACCCCCCCCCCACGATTGTCACCAAACTGGGGCACCTGGCTTCAGCTTTTCAGTCAATAAAAAGCTTAAACGAAGAGTTCAAAAGGTTATCAACCACTCCCCCACAGGCTGATTTAGGGAGCTCCAAAGAAAGACAGCTAATGAAGACAGAGAGGCAACACCAGAGCATTAGACCTTACCGCCCCAGACCCACCCCTTAGTGCCGTGCCACACTGCTCATTTCTACAGAAAACAGCTCTTGGCCGGGCTGAGACCTCCACTCATATGCATGACTGAAATGTCTGGACATACCGGGTTATGCAACTGTCATATGCACGAGGGTCGAGCCAACTGCAATAACAACCACTGAACCATAAGCAGATAGTTATTATAGGGTCCAGCTCTGCCTTTTGTACAGATCAAGCCCTTTCTCTCCCTCCTCCATCCATCCACCCCCCCCCCCCCCCATTAAACCCCCTCCTCCACCTCTGCCCATCACTGTCTGTGGCCCCAGGAAACAAACACACATCCATGGACAATTACACCCAAGGGTAGGCATGGGAAGAGGGTCCAATGAAATCCTGCCTTCAGTGTGTGTGTGTGTGTGTGTGTGTGTCTAACTGTGCAATGCACATCTGAATGCCAGCATCCTCATTTCTGTGTGTGTGTGTGTGTGTGTGTGTGTGTGTGTGTGTGTGTGTGTGTGTTCATGTCAGGAAGTGAGTTCTGAATGAGTAGGTAATCAGTGGAGAGCAGGTGGCTGAGTCTTCCCTGGGGAAAACTAAACCAAGCAGTGAAGACAAACATATTAGAACATCTGTGACTTGCTTCCACGAGAATGGAGAAGAAAGAAGCTCAATATGAACATATTCTGAAGTATCAGTGTGTAAAAGGACAGAGGATTGAAACGACACGAAGTTCTATAGGTTTTCTGATGTTCATGTGGCTGATTTTACGTGACTTCTGCTGAAGGAGGATCCTCTGAGCTCACACTGAAACTTCCAAGATGTGCATGTAATAGCATGAAGCTTTTGGAAGGCAAATCCTGGCGCAATGTGAAGATGTGTGATGTGAACATATTCATCCCCCAGAGCCATCAGACATCAATCTCTTTCATGTTGGCGGTTATTTTTCCTGTCCTGCATAACTTATACACAGTGTTACAACATGTCTGATTCACCCCAAGAGATTCTGGTATTGCTGAGCCTCTAGAGTGTAAAATAACTCTGATCCAGCAAGGATTGTTTTGCTGATCATGAACTCTTACGATGCCCCCTCAAAAACTGATCCATACTATAGATGTAAGTACCAGTGTGTGTGTGTGTTTGGTATAGTGGATGAAGGAGCTTCTCCCTTAGTCAGCTAGAGCTAATCTGTTAGATAACACACATACACACCTGGGGGCATAAGACACAAATATGCACATTCTGTACATACTAATGCAATTACATGCCAGCTGCATACTAAAAGAAACACATATTCAATGGAACGCGCACACACACACTTCATGCTGCAATGGCACAGCCTGAAGGTAAACAAAAAAATGCAAGGAGAGAGAAAATACCCCCTCTCAGTTCAACGTGGTGATGAACACATTCCAGAGACTCGCAGGCGTGGACACAATCACATACTGCTGTCCTTAGTCAGATACAGAGCCACCACACACACACACACACACCCACACGGGTGGAAGGGAGAGCGGTCACTGTAGAGTCGCCTCCATGGCTAGGCCTCACTGTTGGCTTGGATACATGTGTTTTACTCATACACACACACACAGTAGCTTGCACTCACATGTCACGCCTGATTCTCCCACTGTTAACTCTTTATAGGCCCTATATACCTTCTCCAGTAACACACTTGTTAAATGGTGTGGCCATGAAAACGTTTGGCTGTCTGACATACCTCCACATTTGTAGAGAAAAAGAAAAAGAAGAAAGGAAACGAAGCTGTGAGATGAAGTGAAGAACGTCCACATCAAGCCTGTTGTAGGTAGGATTCATTCACTCTGCCAGCACGGCGTGAGGCCTCTTCCCCCACTTACAGCTGAGAGATTGAAAATAGTCCTGAAGCAGAGCTGCCAAATGTTATAATCAAGCGCAGTATTTTTAGATTTGGCACCCCATCCCAAGGACAAGGAAGCACAGGCAGGGAAAGAGGACAAAAAAAGACAATAGCTGCCACTATTAAAATGCACCACACAGACATTAAAACAGAGGTCTATGCATAGAAATCATTAAGACCACCTGACCACCATAACGTCACTTCTGAAGGGCACGTTTGCTGCCAAAGGAACAAGCACACCCCCCTGCTTTTAAGCACATAAACACAACCACATGTCTACTCACTGCTCAGTCAGGACAGAGAGTAAAGTTTACTTACATGATGTCAAACAAACAGACGTCCTAAACTGTGGAAAACAACAAAACAAAAGCAGGTATAGAAGCTGTGAGTCCTCTTTCAGCACCAGTGTGCCAGCATGCCAGCCAAATGAGCACTAACCTGGAGTGTGTTTCTGTTCCTCAGGATAAAATGCTCTACTCCTTCTCCTTCCACTGCCAAAGAAGACTCCGCCCCCACCCCCTTTTCCACAAGCAGGAAAAGAGCCGGGAGTGCAGGAAGCAGGAGCTTTACACATGACCTTACCAGCACTTTCTCATCATCCTGTCTTTATTTGGAAATGTGACCATGACTGTGGCACCACTAATGTGGGGAATTATTCATTTACATAACTGTTTCAGTCTCACGCCACCTGACGAGTGACTCAGTAAACTCAGTAAATCAAAGAGCAGCTCAATACTCTCTGCACTCACTAGTATGATCTGAAGTTGTGACTGCTTCAGACAGCTGAAAATATTGATATATATAGATATTGAAAATATATATATCAGATATTGAAAATATCAATCACAGCCAGAGGACTTTTTCCTGGAAATAGTCAAAGACATTTAACAGTTATATATATATATATATAGTTATAGTACTGTTTTTGTAACAGCTGTATGAGGGATACAGTTTTTGTAGCTTATTCATTCATTTTACATTTATTAATACTTTTTCTGCACGTGAACGCCTCGTTTCAAAGGCAGGCCTCAGCTGTACTCACACTGCACCCCTTTGCCTTAAAGAGGAGTTTAGGGGGACTGCCAATATCATCATCTTCTTCTTCCACCTTACTACCAGAACATCACCACACATTCTTATTTACACATCTACACAAATTCTGCACCATTGCTTTAGCATTCATATATGATGACACATATATTATTTATGTACTGAGCTGTAAATCTGAATGAGACTTTGTCTGGTGTA
>JAVQJX010178088.1:0-15298 GCA_036025115.1 Ambassis agassizii
ATGGAATGTGGGAAAAAATAAAGCAGATTCTATAGAGCCCTACATATGATCCGATTCTTCCTGCTATAATCTTGCAACAATTATTCAATGAATGGATGAATTTCAGGACATTGGTTTGTTTGATTGATTAATCACAGTCATCAGCTGCAGATCTAATAGAGTACAAATTATTTATCAGGCATTGAAACTGACCTCTTGACCTCACAGGCCGCCTTGCCTACAGTCACCTCTCGCTTGTTTCCAGTATCCAGGTTAAGTCCTCTGATGGTCAGCATGGTGGCTCCAGACTTTGGCCCAAATGTTGGGAAGATTTCATGAATCACAGGATCCTGGATAGAATAAATTGGTTATGTTTTCTGCATCATATGAGAGAAATTAAAAAACAAGAATAAACTTCTTACCACAAAAGTAAAACCCTCCGTCATGGTGGCCACGTTGTTGGTGCTGCTGACCTTCACTGTCTTTCCTGATGGGGTGAAGTTCCCACTGAACACTGGGGAACACTGGATCTCAGTCCACCTTAACCTGAAACACCCCCAACAACCAAAACAACACACAGACCAGGCATTATACCCTGACACAGATACCCAGCGTTTAGCCTAATTCAATGATCATGCAGTGCCCTGCAGGAATGCACGAATCTTCATCTTTTTTACCCCCAATTTGTAATGAGGTTGTTTGTAGCAAAAAGGGGCTTTTGAATGGAGGATTTAGGAGAGCGGAAAGTTTGGATTCAGCGTTTTTTTTCCCAGCAATTTTTCAGTTAAGGGAGTCATGTGTTGATGCCAGCAGAAGAGACCAAGACAATATCCTCTATTTAACCATGTCTGCCCCTATAGGACACCCCAGTGACCCTTTATCAGCGTGCTTCACACACACAGACCTGTTGATGCTGTCCTGTCTGGGTAGTTTACAGGGAGCTCCCGCTACCTCCACAGATACAAGCGACGCTTTGAAGATCTCCGTCTTGTCGAAGCCAAAGTTGTGTCCACATATTGTCACTGCAGTGGAGCCTCGTATTGGTCCAGATGCTGGAAAAACCTACAGAGACAAAAACAAACAATCATCATATGTACTAATAAAAAAACTTTTTGTATACAAAAGACTTTCCTTCTGGACACATGTGGATAGACACACAACCAAGATCTGAAGCCTGAGCGACAACATCAACAAAAGACACCGGTGATTGACTGCTGTTGGTTTTGCCGTAAAAACTTGAAAAAATCCAGGGTGTTTTTTTTTAACAAAGACAGGCAACAAATCAATGCCTCAAACTTCAGTTAGTCCTGAATGCTGCAGTCAGACTCCAAACAGAGAGAGCATATTACTCCTCTTTTAGCTTCCCTGCACTGGCTTCTGTGTCCAGAGGCTACAATGCACCGGCCCCCTGCGGTTCCCCCTCCGGCTCACAGGAGGTCGGACCCACGTCGCTTCTTTGGGCTGTACCCTGCCGGGCATTCGTGGGGAAAGGCCCGGCCACCAGAGGCTCGCATGCGGGCACCAACCCCAGGCCTGGCTCCAGGGTGGATGCCTCCCTGGGGAGGTGTTGCAGGCATGTCCCACTGGGAGGAGGCCCTGGGGAAGACCCGGGACGCGATGGAGAGACTGTGTCTACGCATTGGGGTCCCCCTGGAGGAGCTGGAGGAGGTGTCTGGGGACAGGGGAAGTTTGGGCTTCTCTGCTTAGACTGCTGCTCTGTGACCCGGCCCTGGATAGCGGTTGAAGATAGATGGATGGATGGATGCACTGGCTTCCAGGTAGTTTTAGAATTGGATTTTAAGATTAGACCAAGGGGGATCGGGCCTTCTCTGTAAGGACCCCAAAACTCTGGAATAATCTTCCTGAGGAGATCAGACTGGCAGAGTTTAAAACACTGTGACTTTATGGTTTTATTTCATGTTCTCTGATTTTATTATGTTTTTATTTTTCTGTATATTTTATGGAATGTGAAGCACTTTGTAACTCAGTTTTAAAAAGTGCTATATGAGTGGTGCCATAGTGTTTCACTGGCTGTGAAGAGAATTCCTGAGTGAATACTGATCTGCAGGCTTTAACATCAACAATGTCATTATTCTTTATTTTAGTTCTACTAATTTCTAACAGCTGACTGTGGTGTACAGTCGGTTTCAAACTCATTGTGTTGTGTTCAGGACAGTGGAGGTTGGTCGTGTATATTTGTTTTATATGGAGACAGCCTGGCAGCAGGAGTCAGCTTTACAAAAGCAACACAAATACAATGTAAACAGAGAGAGAGATCACATGTTTAACAAGCAGGAGATGTTTGAATAACATGCTGCTCATAAATGGAAAAATAAATGGAAAAACCGACATGAAGTATAATAACTCTCACATTGATTTGGATACATTTGGATGGATTATAAAAAGCGTCACCGTGGAGACAGTGATACCTGAGTGATGACAGGCGTGCAGACGTCCTGAGTCCACACAGTGGATGAGGGACACTCTTTTTCTCTTGTGCAGCGTCCATCACACCAGCCACACTCAGTCACTCGTGATGACATCAAACAGGAAGTGCAGGTGGTCAGCTGACCGCAGCCAGGACCAATCAGAGGGATCTTAGTAATCTAGGATGAAGACAGAGTTACCAAACAAGCCAAAAATCTTCTAAAGATGGCATGACATAGTTCTGTTTCCCGCAGATGAATTTTGTCACATACTGTAATCCTACCTTGTTTCCTGTGGCCATGAGCAAGGCTTTGTCTGATTGGTCGACGTCCAGCAGCGCTACGCTGGCGGAGACGGGTCTCGAATCCAGGCGGATGTCGACATGAGGAGAAGCAGATCGGGAGAAGAGCACCTGAAAGACGGGAGGAGAGAGATGTTTGAGACACACCCACCCATCTCCAGGTCAGATCAGGACACCTGGTTACGAGATGGGATTATATTCCCTCACCATCACCTGTTATTGTTGTTACTGTGAGATTTGGAAAGCTTCACAATGATCACATTGGATTAAATAAAAGGGAAATATAATCCGGAGCTGCACCAGCACACACTGATGCAGGAAAATGATCCAGAATGTGTCATCTTTCCCTGAGTAATGACCACTCTCATTGTCTACACAAATTGTGTCCAAACGTGTGTCTCACTGCAGGCATTTACCTGGAAAATTACAGATTAGAGTAACTCATACCACAAATGACGCAACTTTACATTAGAAAGCACAACAGCATTGGTTTATCCTAGCTTAGAGGCACAAACAGCGCACTTTAACTCTTCTTTAGAAAGAAGCTAGCATGTCTGAGAATTCAGCTAAGACATTTCTATCCAAAAGTTAGCTTACATTAGCTTGATGTTATGTAGCAGGAGGCTAGCTTTTCTTACTGAATGTTAGCTAACTCATTTTAGCAAAACTTTAGCTTACATATTACTACCATCATGAAATTAGTACATTTGTATCAGGGGCGTAGAAGTATGTTTTCTACCTGGCACACCTAGAATCAGAAGTTATCTCACATAAATATTAGAAGTAGTTAGCTTAAAAATGTTTAGCAGGAAGTTAGCTTGTCAGGCGGGAGGTTAGCTCACAAGCAGGAGATTAGCATACACATTTTTAGCATGCACATTTGTGGAAGGGAGCTAGCTTCTGTGGCACAAATTAACTTCAAATCAAAAGTTAGATTATAGAAATCTCTGAAGAGGTTAGCTTAAATATATTTAGCAGGAAGTTAGCTAGTCAGGTGGTTAGCATTGTTTTAGAGGTGTTTTTATACCTTTATTCATTTGTTGTTTTTATTTATTCTAATGTTTTATATTGTCAGCACTTTTGTTGTTTTAAAGTGTGTTAAAAATAAAGTTACAGTTACAGCATTGCATGCACATTTCTAGCACTGAATGTCCGTTAGCCCATAAAGTTTAGCACAAGTTGGTTTACAAATTTCTAGAGGGAATTAGCACATTACTCGCAAAAAGTTAGCATACACATTTTTTTTTCACTTGTCCAACAGAACACACAACAGTATACAATTTTGGCAAAAAGTCATTCTGCATATTCCCCAGACGTTAGCTTCTCTAGCATCCAATTAGCTTACAGTACACAGTGGTCAAAATATGTTCCTACAGGAGTTTCAAGAGAAGTTGGACTGACATGAGCACACAGATTTCCAACTTGACTGAGGAGCCAGAAAATCTCACAAATGTAGATTCTTTAGTCACAACTTCTGTTCCCACAGCTGTTAAAAAACAACAACAACAACACCTTCACTAAAACTGATATAAAAACCAGGAAATATCATCACACCTGGAACAGCGTTTATTATTTGTGGTTATGCTGCAATTACAGGCCTCGGAGCGAACAGAACAAAACAGGGTCTCTAATGGGGTGTGTGGTTTCTCCAGTAACATGAGGCCCTCTAAATTATACACACACACACACACCTGCACATACAGATACAGCTAATGGACACACACACATCCTGCACCGTGACGAGACACTGCGGCGATGTGTGTGACTTATCGTCATCATGATGCAATAAAGATTGTTTCAACCTCTTATTGTACGTCCAGTAAACACTCTGCATTGTTACATGTGATTTCAGCATCATTCCTCCCTCTGTTTGAGCCCCATGATCAACGTTAGCTTTGTAACAGTGAGTATAATAGGTGGCTTTCCTCTTGGGGGGGACGAAGCAATACAACAGGCGTCTCTCTGGAGGTAATAGCGGTGTAAATTACAGCTTATTGTATTAAGCAGGCGGGGGGGAAGTTTAGCCCATAAACACGGGGCCACTGTGTTATTCCCACAGTGGACCAACTGAAGTCGAGGGAAACACTTCCTGAATGCGGGACAACGCTCTTTTTCATTCACTGCGTCCCCTCCACTCCATGTTGCCTTCGTCCGCTGGGAGCAACCAGGAAGCAGAAATACATGAAAAGTTTGACAGGTTCTTTTTAACACACTAACAATGAAATGGGGCGTCCATCTTTCACAGATTCTTGTTGTTTTGTTGGAGCTTTTTGATGGAGAGAGCAGGTGGCCGGAGGGTCGTCAGTTCACAGGCACGCCATGGCAGTGCAGAGGAGGAAAAGTGAATGGGAGACTGAGGTCACACCTGCTGAACAATGCATTTCACTGTAAGGCTTGGTCAGGTGCCTTTTGTGGTGTGATGGTGCCTTCACATGTTGTGTGAGGATAGCAAGCACTTCTGGGATTCATTAAGGTCTTCATCTGGCCCTGATGACCCGAAGCAGTTGTGGTTTATTTGTTTCATTGCAGTGCAGATGTGGCTCGGGTCATCCTCCGTTGTGCGGTGTGGATCACTCGAGTGCCGTCATTCAACCTCTTCATGGTTGAAGATGGATGGATGGATGTAAAGTCCAAGAAAGTTTGGTTGTTGGATGAGTTTTCATGGGAAACTAAAGAACCAGACGTCCCACATGGAGACTTGATTCCTTCATGTAGCTGTACTTTGTCATGAGGTCCATCTTGTTGCAAAGGATTATAAAACAAAAATGGTGATGAAGAAGCTGTAAAGTTGGACCTTTGAACATGCAGGATTTACTCACGTTTAAACTACAGGATCTGCAGTCTGTAAAGGACAAGTTGGGAGTTAATAAACTACCCATTCAGTCAGGTGCTTAACTAGTTTTACCCATGTTTAATTAGCCTGGTTGATCATCCAATAAGCTTTAAACCAGGACTGTGACTGAACCACATCTCAAGACTGACCGGAGCAGAAATGACTTCTCTGTACCTTTGCTACACTCTTTTCTGTCTTATTTGAACCAACAAGTGAAAAAAAAAAACGTCTTCTTCTTCTGCATGTTAATTTGCTCCCCTTAGATTTAATAAAACACGTTTATTGGACAAAGTAATTGATCAAACAGAAAGAGTTTGCAGTGCAGGACAGCTGATCTCTTCTTCAGACCTTCAGCTAAAACAATAAATTCAGCCAAGCACACAAAAAAAAGAACTGAAAGAGGGTCTGGAGCTGTGGGTGCTGGTGCTGGTGGTGTTGGTGAGGAGGAGGCTGTTAGAGAAACACACAGCAACAGCTGCATGGTCCTCTCAGCAACAGAAAATGCCGTGCGAGGGAGAACGTGTCAGCGATGCCGTTCACCATTAACGTACGCCCCCCCCCCCCCGCTACGTCTCCACCCTCCCTCCACCTCTCGCTGCCTTTTCCATGCAGCTGTCAGCTTCTTTTTTTTCATGCATATCTTTTCATTCTTCTGTTTCAAAAACACGTGAGGTAATTGAGATTTTGAGTTTTTTTTACTGATGCACCAACGGCATCGTGTTTACACGTGGAGCTGAAATAACTTACTGACCACATGAAAAGGGAAAGTAGCTGCAGTGAGTCACAGAGTCATGCAGCTACATCAGACTGAGTTCATTAAGCTAGATGCTAAAATGCTATATTTTCCCTGAATAATCAGTGTTTGTCTCTGATGAAACGAACAGGCCCCTTTGAACTGCAGGTGCACCTGAAAACATTAAAGACATCAAAGTGTTTTTCATGTTTGTTTATTAAAAATCTGTATTTATTAAAAATATGTCCGTATGTCTTTTTTCTGACTTATTTACATCAACACTGCAGTTCCTCAGATGCCCACTTGAGGGCGGCTCCAAAAGTGTTACAAAAGTCTAATTTAGAGCAGAAATAAACAAGTTCACAGCCTGCAAAGGTGTTTGACTTTGATAACAAAAGACCCTGATGATGATCCTGCCAAACATAATATTGGTTTTTTATCAAGGAACCTTCAGTGAACCTTTATGTGGCCTGTCAAAACACTTCAAACTAATTTTACCTTGTTGTGCAAGGATCATTCGACCTACAAATTACAAGATCAGTTCTTCCCTCGGAGCCAAATAGCTGCTGGAGTGACACCTCTGTGACTGCACAAACTGATCTCTATGCTTCAGACAGCAGGCATTAATGTCAGTGTAATAACCAAGCACTGTGCACAAGGGCATAACAAAAAAGGGGGGAAGGAAAACAAATGGAAAAGCACGTGCATATGTTGTGAAGTTACACGTATAGTTTGGTCTTTGCAAGCTTTAGGAGGAGAATCATGTGCTGAAAAACAGGTCAGGAAGGAAAGGACTCCACTGCTGCTTCAGGCCAAGTGTTTGCTCAGATGGCAGACTGGATCTTTTTTTTGTTTTGCAGGCTCACTGAGCATAGTTCAAAGGTAAACAAATTATGCAAACAGAAAAGATCCTGGTTGTAGTCCCCCCCCCCCCCCCCTTTTGAACTACTTTCTGGCACCTGCAGCCGGACTTTGAGTCTCCAGCTGAACGCTTTCACTCCTCACGTACCAACATCCTGCCACATTTACATGAACAATGAGGAAGGAAAAGACTCGAACAGCAACAGGCAAATTAAATCTTTACCTGTATGTGGCGTCCGTCCGCGGTCCCCAGGTACGCTACGGCGCGGCCGTGCACCGGCACCACGGTGATCGACGTCACCAAGGCGTTTGTCAAATCTTTGTGCCAGTACTCCAACCGCTGCACAAACTGCGTCACCTGCAGGCGATACTGGCCTTCTTTCCCCTGCTGGATCCCTTCGTGCGGGTCGCAGTCGTCTGACGGTGTCTACAAAGAAAAGCACAGGCGTCATCAATGAGACAAAATCCAAAATGGAGTAGAGACGGTGCAGGATGCAGGCCAAGAAATGACAGCAACATCAGTGCAAAGTCTGTGCATTACTATCAGAGTATGGTCAGATCTCTTTGTCCAAACAGAGTCTCCTAAAACTCCTTGTCATATAATATCATGCTGTACTATCTGCTTTCATATCTGGCCCCGATGGGGGAGGGTTAAGAGCCAAAACTCCCTAAGCCCCCCTCAGCCTCTCTTTCATCAGGCCGTGCTCGTAATGGAGGTCTCGGCGTGATAGTACCTCGAGGGCAAGTGCACAGCTTTGTTGAGTGGATGTTTGAGGACGGAGAGATTTCATGGGAAACAGTGAGGAAGACTTTCATGCTGTTTTTCTCAGGGAACTTGGCCTTTTCTCACCCTGCTCTCCCTACACTTTTTTATTTCTTTCCTCTCATGAGTTCAGAATCTGTCGCCCCTCTTTGGCATCGAAACGTCGCTGGGTTGTGTAGTTTGTTGTGTCTGGAGCCTTTGGAGCATACAGTGAAAGCACAGACTGTAGCCAGAGTTTGGAGTCAGGGTTCGCTCTCAGAGCTGCTCTGGCTCTTTGTGTGTGTGTGTGTGTGTGTGTGTGTGTGTGTGTTTAGCCATGGCCTCCTGTCCGTGCCTCAGGTTTCATTAATTATTAATGACCCACGGGTTGGCAGGGGCCTCTCGTGGCTCTTAAAGCTCCTTGACCTGACTGCTTGACCAGGCCTGAGCTTTCTGTTGTTTTCTCAGCTTCAGTGGATGATGACCTCTTCACTGGAAGAGCAGGAGAAACACAAAGAACAACTATTCCATCTAATAAAGTTGTTTTTTTTTTATCATTCACAGGCTCGTGATCTCTCACTGAAGTGTAACCTGGGTCATAAGGTCACTGTTTGTGCATCATTTGTTTAGCATAGATTTCAAATGTGACCTTTGAAGATGAAGAGAACAATGGGTGGACTAATAAATCTTCTTCTGTGGTGACGTTACTTCACTGTGACGAACAGGAAAACCTGGCCCACTGTCAAGCACGCAGCAACAAACCCCGGTTAAATTAAATCTCCTCAAGGCCAGTGGCAGCAGTTTGAGAGACAATAGTGAAGTCAAACCCGGGAAAAATGTGGAGGAAATTTAAAGCTGGCAGAAAGATTTGAATGTTTTTGTTTTTTTTTGAGAGCCAAAAGCACAGCTGGAAGATGGTGAAGCCAGTCGATCTGCACTGAATTATTCTGTGTTAAAGAGGCCTGGATAAGAAGTGACAATCTGGGACTGAAAGTTGGATTCGAATGTGGACACGTAAGAAAGCTGACACGTAGAAGATGCTGCTGTTTGCTCTGCAGTAAAGGCACATATGAAAAACACAGCACACGGAGACGTCATCCCCGCGCTGCTTTAAAAAACAGGCTGGTTATTTTCAGAGCAAACAAACAGGACTTTGGGGTGTTTGTTGAAGCGGAGCAGGGCGATGGGAGGACGAGCCGAAAAAAGGGTGGAAGAGGCATTCCTCTGCTTCGGCCTGAGGTATTCCTGAGGATCAAGGCAATGAAATTGGACAGTGGAAAGACTGTTTTGACAAGCTTTGTTTGAAGCTGCGCCGCTGTTAGCCCGGGCTGTTTCTTGGCACAGAGACAGGCGTCACACCGACACAGAGGCAAACAGGGTCCGCAAGACGGGTGAAGTTTAAAGTCTGATAAAGACCTCCAGATCTACACTTGAATAAAAGAAGAAGAAAAGTCCAGCAAAACAGCAAAAATAAACAAAACCTTTGGTCTCCTTTTGACATCCATCTTGGAGTAAAAACTGCAACAAGCCATATTTATTTACAGCTTAACATGTTGTGCCTGTAGCATTGAAATATATGATTATTATTATTTAGGTTTTTGGCAGCTAAAAAGGAGACTTTTTCCAGCAGATGAATCATTATTTTCTTTCATGTTCATAAATCATAAGAATTATAAGAAATGATGTGACCCAAGGTTACAAGTTTGCAGCCAAAAAAAAAATGGAGGATAATGTGTAGGTATGCTGCAATTATATTTTAGAAATTTAAGGACTGTTTAAACAGAAACATATGCAAAGGTGCATCAAAAAAGGGGCTGAAATTGCTGCAGGAGTCGATAAAAAACCTCTTAGAACTGCTAATGTTAGTGGGTTTTTGTCCAGTTTGAATTTTTTTTCCTCTCCTAAATGCATCTTTTGGGAAGATTTACGATGTTGGAAAGTGCTCCTGATGTTCTACACGTTTCGGAACGTGTCTTTCAGCCGTAGAACAGGCACCGTGGGGCACATACGGTGAGACACTGTACACCTTTTGCCCCATACTTAACCAGCAGCCATTGTCCAACAAAACAAGGACCCTGCGATAGGGTTTCGTTGTCGTGGAGCTCCCAAAGCCCGCGGCACGGCTCAGGAGAGTCAAGAGACGAGGAGGGTGAAAGGTGATCCACGCCGCCTAATGTCGTTTTCAGACTCTCACTGTGGCCCCTGGGTGTTGTGTGAATAGACCCACTAATGCCTGAATTATAAACCGTGGACAGGCAAAAAGAAAAAAAAGAAGCTTTGGACACACCAGTGCAAAAATAGGGTAAAGGCGCTCTTGCTAATGCACAAAAATACACACAGTGATGCAGAGGATTAGCCGGCTCATGCACACATGCACAAAACCACGCAGTCGGCCTCATTGCAGGACGCTCAGCTGGCAGTCTCACTGGAATAACAGACCTTTGACCCCTCCGGATCGCTTGTGCAATTGTGTGCTCCACACTGCAGGGAGGTTTGGTTGTCGTCGGGGTGTGTGGAAACAACATTTGTAGGAGAAAGTGAAATGCAAAGGAATGTGAAGTGCACATAAGGGGCCATGCATGTGTGTGTGGTGTGAGGGCATTGTTCCAGTAAATGTGGGGGGGGCGCACATTACAGTGCTCCACCTGGACTCAGGGTGCACGACACTTTGCAACCTGACTCTGAGCGGCGAGTGTGTGTGTCCACATGCACAGGTGGCTGGTAGCAACAAGCAGTGTTAATGTGTGCACGTTGGAGACGACAATAAGGCGAGGACAGAGCCTGGCGCTCAGGGTGCAGCTGGTCTCACCCTCTCGAAGACGCCAGCTACACAGCTTTGTTTATAATGGGGTCCAGAAAACGGCCTCGCACATAAACAGGTCCTACAGAGCAATATGTGATGAGTGCAGTTTTGATGCATCCCCCTAAAAATAGACGGAGCTCTGGAAATGACAGTCATCGTGCAGGCGCTGAGAGAAACCGGAGGTTTCTAAAATTATTGCTTTCATGTAGAAGTCTACGACTGTCATTTGTCATAATGTCTGAAGCTGCACAGTTTTGTCTCAGGACACGTGGCTGGATCTGAGTGACCTTATGAAACAGTGGAAATATTTGGCTTATGGTTGTTATTTCTTGGTGCACCTCAGGGCTCTACTCTTGTTCCCTGTGCTGTCAAAAATCATGTTTTCCTGGAGAGGACAGGCTTTATAGACACCAGTTAACCCTGAGTCAATGGGACGGTGGAGTCAACATGTAATTACAGCTTATGGCCACAGGAGTCGCCAAAGACACTGAAATATATAAAAAATATATTTTATCCTCTATAGATACTCAATGAAAGAAGACATGTATGACTTTTTCTTTGGCTGACTGCTGTCCCAGGACACATTGCTGGATCTGAGTGCCTACTTTTGTCCTTATGAAGCGTCTAATCTGGCTTATTTGTCTTATTTCTTGCTGGCCAAGGTGCACCTCAGGGCTCTGTTGTTGGTCTCTGTTGCTCTGAAAAAAATGTTTTCCTGGAGAGGACGGACTGCATAAACCAATAGGAGGGTGTAATTACAGCTTATGGCCACAGGTGTTGCCAAAGAGTCTGAAACGTTTAAAAAAAATACTACGATTTTCTTTTCGTGTGCAGAGCCTCGTCCCTTCAGAAGGATCCTCTCTGTCCCTGTGAAGTTTAAAAGACGTCCACAGACCTTTGAGTTTCCCACACTTAGCATCTCATTCCACACAGAGGGAAATGATGCCGACTATAATGAGGTATTGTGTCTTTTCTTGTGCAGGAATGCAGCCTTTGCTTTTCATTATTCATGCTCACAACATTCATGCTTATTTCATGACACTGGTTTCCCACCAGGAGAGAAACCAAAACACACAGCACAGGAGCAGAGGCAGGAGGATACTAAAATCCAAACCGCATTGTTTCATGAAGCCTCTCTGTCCCTCTCCCCCTTTCCTCTGGACGGCCCTGAGTTAAATTTTGCTCCTTCGATTCTTCTCTCCACTGACCACCTTCCTCTCTTTTTTTGTATTTCCTTTACCTCCCCACATTCACATAATCTGCTGTGTGTGTGTCACAAAGGAACAATACAGCTTCCAGCCTCTCAGTGCTTTTAAATCATCTGAACTGTCTAAAAGCTGAGCGGGTGAATGATGGTCCTGAATCTTCTGTCTCCTCTGCCTCCAATAAAAGGCTAAAATATCCTCTCAGTTAGAGACGATTTTTCACCTCAGCAACTTTTTCCTCTCTGAGCTGGGAGGGATTTATGCAACTCAAAACAAAAAGGGAAGAGTGATGGAGTCAAAACTCTGAAGGTTACAGTGTGGGTCGGATGATGTTATTTTGAGGCTAATTCTTTAACAGATGCTAACGTCCATGCAGAGATACACGACACCACATAAACGAAAGCTCGTCATGCTCGGCTTGGACTTCTCACGTGAAACATTCAGTAAAAATCCTCCTGCAGGACTCATTCTTTCCTCTCTGACTTTTATTTGTTTAAATCCTGAGATGTCTGCTGTGAGGATGCTGCCCATACAGGAAGACGTTAGCTGAGAGTCCTTCAAACATGTCCGTCTCTCCTCTACGTCACTTCACGCTGCTTCACCTCTAGAGGAGGGCCGAGTTTATTTCATTGAACGTCATCGTGAAAGTCTTCGACTGAACAATCACTGAACAATGGAGACAGAGAGAGAGAGGGGATCATGTTTTCTGTGCGTTGTCGTCCGTAGTCACATGAAGTTTTAAAAGTAGTCTAATAGCAGAAGTAGCGTTGCTACGGCTACCAAGCAAGCCAATCACACGACTGCTGCAGTTAGATGGGCAGGTGCTACGTACGGACCAAACGTTGACGTTACAGAGAGAAGTATGAACCAGGCTTAAAAGTTAACTAACCAAAAAGGAAACACAGCTGGAAAGTAGCAGTTAGCATGTAGCTAGAGGATGTGAGCAGCAGTACCAACAGAACCAGAACAAACAAACAAACAAACAAAAATCAGAGAGCATTCCAAGAGAATTACATCCCAATATGGTCTTTATATGTTCACTGAATAAATTATTAACTGTAAATGTCTTTTTTTTTCAGCAGCAGCAATGATATATTTTTCCATTGATTTTGGGATTATCGCAGAAAAAAATAAAAGTTTTTCCTATTTACACCCTTTTTTTAACAAGATAATCTCACCAACTTTATAATCACACACACAGGTAAACAGATAAAGACCATTGCAGCGTGGTCACATGACATCAGGACCAATCAGGAACAGTCTCCACCTTTTTAAAAGAGTCACCAAACAGGCATTTCCTGGTGAATCCGTGTCAGAGAATGATGAAGAAAACCTTTAAGGTCAGTTTTAGATACAAAAGTCACAAAAGCAAAGATCAGATTTGACTTTAAATCCACCTCATGTAAACCTTTTAATAGTGCTCAGCCACATGTATGAATGTTGACGACTCTGACTGCAGTGTAAGTGAATGAGGAACGAGGCGAGTAGTTTTCAGGGTGCAAATGAGCACCACGTCATGCTTTGCTTTTTGAGCCTGCACATTACTCACCAGAGGACATTATTTTAGAGCATTAATGTCTTTCTGAGGTCAGATCGATCTGCGATGTGACAGCCGAGCGCAGCCATCAGTCGCCTTTACTAAAGCAGCTGCCAGTCCCACATGTGCTCTTAATTACTTGGGGCTGATTTACTGTGGAGACTGCTCGGAGGAGTTAGCACCAATCATCTAAAGTCGCAGGACTTTATTAGCATTAGCTTTCCCCCATTGATCATTGAAGGGGTTTAAAAGTGCAGCTGTTTCAGGTTGTTTAAGCAGAAATATGCACACGAGTCCTATAAAGATATAAACTGACATTATACTGAGTTATTCCTGCGGCTGTTTTGTCTTACATTCCTGCTTCCTAGCAGTCTAAAATAATCAAATCCATCCACCGGTGAAGACACTTGGCAGAATCTTCACAGCGAGGAGCACAAATTGCCAAAAAAACCCGACTCCTCTGGTCTTTTTGCTACCATTTAAAGCGTGTCTTCCATCTTTTGTCTGAATTCAGAGCGTTTCTATCTTAGAAGCAGCAGGATTCCTGCTTATAGACGAGGGAAACGGCAGCTGGCCCAGCAGCAGCCGTTGAGGAGCAGCCAGATAACCTCAGGTTGTAAACAGCACCAGAGAGGCTGCTGCTTATCAAAGGGTGGGGGGGGGGCAGGTCAGCGCGAGGGCCTCAGCAGCGTCCTGCATCAGATCACATCGCGTGGCGAAGAGCAGCGCTGGCAGATCAGAGCCAGATGAGGAGAAGCAAACAAACAGGGAGACGTGTTCCAATATTCCTGCAGCATTGCGTGAAAACAGCTCAAAATAATTAACAAATAGAAGCAGAACATGAACATGTCGTGACAGCTCGCAGGTGGCAGCCATTTGCAGCCACCGCATACAGAGAAAGCTGCAGCGTCCTCAGAGAGCGCAGCAACAATGCAGCATTGTGCTGCTTCTTCACGCTCCTGGAAGTTGGCATCGTTGCCTCTGCGGCGTTGCTCAACCTCCTTCTCACACACTCGTACACATATATCAAACAGATCTTCGGGGATTCGGGCTCGGATACGTTTTTTTTTTTTCTCTCCGCTGCATCTGCTTGCACTCACTCACTGCTCTGCCAGACTTTTTAAGACTGACTTCACGATGAGGGCTCGCTTCCATGTTGTGGAAGGTGTGTGATGCAACCTCTAAAAAACATTTTCCAAAACAATAAAAGCAGCACTTTAGTTTGTTAGAGCTTCACACATAATGAAGAATCACTCTGCATTCCCATAAAACTAAATAAAGCTGATGGCTGTTTTGTTTTTAGATATTTTTTAAGACCATAAAAAAATAACTCAATTTCCAAGAAAAGCCACTCATCCCTCTCAGGTGTGAGCTTGCCCTCCTTCCTGGCAGACGTGATTCAAGCCAGGATCACCGATGAGGAGGATGAGATCAAAGCCTGCAGCGGTTTGACCGGATAGCTTCTCTGTTCGTGGTGTGAGCGCAGCAGGCTGATAAAAAGCCATAAGTATGCGGACAGAAGAGATGGAAGAGTTTGTTCGCCGTTATCCGAGTACACAAACAAGGCACCCTTCCTCCTGTCTGCATTGTGTTGGGATTACTGGTAGAATAGAAATGGAGGGATTAGAGGTCCTTCCTGTGGAATGACACCAAGACCACCTCCACTGGGTTAAGACGTTTAGCTCACTTGATTGGATATCAAGATAACAGGAAGTGACTTTTTCAGCAGCAACCTGCAGGTTCAGACATGAAGTGTTTAAACGTTGTAGTTCCCCCTGCAGCCTGTAGGGGCTGGCTCCAACAGTGAGTCAGTCCTCATAGACTCCCATGTTAAAATGTCCAACGTGTCCAGCAGAAATCAACATGTTTACAGCCTG
>JAVQJX010178120.1:0-13456 GCA_036025115.1 Ambassis agassizii
TTTTAATGTGCTATACTGTGAATTTAATCACATTCAGAAGACTGTGTGTTGTTTTTGTTGCTTAGCATGCTAACCAGCTAGCCACAGACACACACACACATCATGTAATGATGAAAGCAGCAAAAATATTAAACATGACTGCAATTTCACTTTTAATTGAAAGATTTGAAAGATTTTTTCCGTCATCTTAATTTATAGGGTTAATTATTAATAAAACTATATAAATATATGGGGAATTCGAGGGTTAAAAATGTTTCCTTAGAGAGTATAAACTCACACAGAAACATACATTATAGATTCCATCAGACCTCAGACTGTTTTCTGCAGTAAAGAGGCTCAAAATGAGAGAAGCAACAGAAAATTATGTTGTGATGTCACCGGGGGTTCAGTGTCTCATCACTCCGAGGCTGAATCTAAATGGCTTTTTGTAAATAGTTATTTTCAACAGTCGACATGTTCTGTGCCGCAGGTGGCAAGAATATCCATCCGGCCCTTCCAGCGGTTTTCTCTGCTCTCATTTCATTTCATATGGATGAAAAAAGAAGAAGTGAAGTGCTGCCCGCTGCTTCTCACTTTACTCAACACTGCACTCTGCACTGCGCTCAGGTCTGTCCAGAGCCAAAATGGCTTCATTGTAATTCAGCAGACATGTTTGAGAAGTAAAGGAGATGACAAGTTTTAAAGCCCTCGATACTGCTTGCTCTCGTTTCATGTGGAGGTGAAAAGATGGTGATTTTCTGCAGAGGAGACAACCTGGACTTGTTTCCACTGATATGCTGGCTCTCCTGTCAACAGTGAGGCCACATCCCAATTTTTTTTTCCTGCCAGATGGATTTTTGCACTAACAGCAAAGGAGTGTGAGCCAGCTTAGTACCAAATTCATCTTAGTCCGGACTGACTGTGTGAAGCCTGCATGAGGATGACGACAATAAATCAAATGTGTGCATAGTTTCACAATAAAGGTTGAGAGTAGTTTTAAAAATATGTAGCTGAGATGCCTTCTGTGTGCCAACTTCTTGTTGGGACTTAATTTGTTGTTTCGTGCACAAAGACATGGATTATCAAAATGTTTTTTGCATAGTTTTTGTTGTGCTTACATACACATATGTGTCATTCTTTCCCTGGCTACAGTATATAGTTGCATAAATCTACATAAGAAGGGAAGAACAGCGGTGAACTCTCATGTCGAAGTGGCAAATTTGTGTCCCTGCTGTGGCACCAAAGTGCTTCATGACTGTTACTTCAATCTTATTTTATACTCGGAGCTGAGGTCACACTTTAAAACACCACCTATTGAGGCAAGGTGTTAAAAAACAAGGTAAGGTTTCATAATGCTGGTGGGTCTCCATGAAACAATAGCGTGATACATGGGTTTGTTTATGTTTTAGTCAGATTCAAGCCAGCTATGCTACGTAAGCTAAGCTAACTGGCTGCTGTTTATAAGTGAAATATAAGCAGCGTGAAGCTTCTCATCATACTCTCTGATAGAAAGGAGCACAGAGCGTGATTCAGCTCTTCAATAAACTATTATAAATGAGATGGCAAGTTAACAGTTGAAAAGTGTGTTGCCGTGGAAACGAGGGTGAATGTAAAGGAAGGCAGAAAATCATGAAGCAGCTCTTGTTAATTTTGCACTCTGTTGAACTCTGTGTTTTCATGAAATGTTGAAGAGGTTCAGTCAGACATTAGTCCAAGTTTTTTTGTCTGGGAGCATCTCTCTCTCTCTCTCTCTCTCTCTCTCTCTCTCTCTCTCTGACAGAGGGATTTGTCTTGTGTGTGTGTGTTTTCACATAAAAATCATGGCTCTGTGATTTAATGGCATCTATTAAATTTGAATGAACTTCGTTGGAGCTGCAGCAGTCATCTGTAAAAGGAATTTGGTTGAAGTCTTTGGAACAAAACAAATCTACGCCAAGACAATTAAAAGTGTATGGAGGAATGGAATAAAACCTCGATGCCAGTGGAGGGAAAAACGGAATTATTTGTCACTTTTGAGTTCAAATTCTTGAGTTCTCCATGTTTAATGAGGAGCCCTCCATCTTGTTACAAATATGAAGACATGTTTGGCTCCTCTCTCTCCCTCTGATTCCCTCTTTAGTGTTTCATAGTTCCTGATCTCCTGCAGTGCACTCTGCAGCATTTAGAGCCCTCATTTTATTGCTATTGTGGTTATTTGCTGCATGGAGCGCCTCACAGAGTAATGCCATTAATCATCAGCTCAGCACAAAACCCAAACACACTGAAAAGAAATTTGTTGTAAAATATTAGTGTGGTGGAATAAACCCAATACTCAGCTCAGATATGACTGACTTTTATTACTAGAGTCCTATTTTTTTGCATTGAGGTTACATCTGTGTAATCAGTCTGTTCACAGAGGCTTTTTGTTGCGACTAACCCACTGTATGAAGACACACAAGCCTGTTCAGTCAGCTCTGATTGTGGTACTAGACTGCCTCTGTGTGATGTCGTTTAGACTTCCTGTTACAGATTCATTACGTTTAATTTGGGTAAATGTACGACGGTAGTGAGCACTTTGGCCTCATGTAGAGCTGCTTTCACAATAATAGAAGAACATCATCTGCAAAGAGGAAGCAAGCAGCAAATAACATGTTCTTGAAATTGTCCTAAAATTGTGTAGACAGAACCTGCAGCTCAACAAAGACAAAAGAGCTGGTGGTGGAAGCACAGGACACTCCCAAGCCCAGTCAGCATCACTGTGGACAACTACAGGTGTCCACATTGACAGCAAGCTGGACTGGTCCATAATCAGTGTACACTCGGCTCCTTCACTGTCTGCAGGACAATGTTTTCTGCATGTCCGGTGTCATCTTTGCAGCAGTGTGTTGGAGCAGCAGGATGAAGACGGCTGACACCAACAGACTCAACAAAGCTCATCAGGAAGGCTGGTTCAGTCCTGGGAGTGGAGCTGCAGTCTGAGGTGGACTGACCCACTTGGTCCCAAACAGCGACTTGTGGGTTAACTTAAGCCTAAAAGTGAGTCAATCCCTTGAGGTTGTGCATGAATAAGAGCCCGACTGGCAGGTGGATTAACTAGGAGTTTAGGCTGACTGAAGCTGGGCATACAGAGAACAGTTTGAGCCTGTTTTTAAAATGATTTGTGAGCCACTGAAAACCCTGAATTCATTGTACTGGTTTTAGTGCAAGCAGGGAGCAAAGACAGACAAACCGATCCCACACAGCCAGCAGAGGCTTGGACACATTTGATATGTCAGCTGATGCTGCGCACCTCTTGCACAGTTTTTAACACAGAATAGCAGCAAAGGTGACCAGTTCAATGTGCGTTTTAGCAGTGTTAGCAAAGCTAGCAAACAAACGTTGGCCTGTTTATTGATTTTAAAGTGTTAAATCATTTTAAATTGATTGTTTTACTGATTACATTTTATGACTTTCTTCTTGCTTTTCTTCTGTAAACACTATGAATTGTTTGTGTAAGAATGGTGCTATACAAATAAATTTGCCTTGCCTTGCTGTGAGGGGCTGACAGGAAGTTTTACACACATACAGTGTGAGCAGTGCTTTGGATCTCAGAGGATTTTCTGACACAGTCTGAGATGGATTTAAGAAAAGAATATTTCTCAAATCGTACAGTGTCTGCCCAGCTTAAGGCGCTGCCAAGATGTCTGTGGTTGTTTCCTTCAGTTAGTGAAACATATGTTCAGTTGGATTGAGGTCAAGTGTCTTTAACATGGTCACACAACATACCACAGTTTGGGCATTAAACCCTTTTTGGTTGTCAGGGGTGTTTTGGCCCAGATTTTGGGGGGCTCTGTGTGTGTGTGGATGAACTTTGGCAGCAGAGTGAGAGTGCCTGATTGTCCCTCTGTGCCTTTGTGTTCTGAAGTACAGTTGAGAAAGCTCGCCAGCGATGACACGGAACCCCAAAACGATGATATCATAAAGAAAGCGACGGCCAAAAACTGTCACAGCACCGAGTCAGGCAAAAGAAAACGGTTCTTTCTCTGGCTGTGTTCCATCCATCAGGAGGATTTTAATAGCTTAGCCTGAAGCAAATGACATCTCAGTTTGTTTGGAAAGTTTTATCATCACTTTATAAGGTGATACTTTAATAAACCCAAAACAATACACACAGAGAGTAAATGAGCTCAGGCACCACTCCTGAAACATCTATTGTTGCTAAAGCTTTCATTCTTCTTAAACCTCTTTACTTCAAGCTAAAGAATGGCTGCCAGTGATGAAGGCAATTAATGGTGTCTAAAAGGAGCCGTAAGCAATGATGCAGTGACTTAATCTGCTTTCTATTGCAGAGGGCTGTATTGAATGTGTCAGTCTGCCTGTGCGCCACAATAGGTTATTGTTTAAGAGTAAGAAGGGGCCATGAGGGATGGCGTCTGCCAGGTCTCTTATGTTAGCATACACCTGAGTACACAGCTTAAATGTTTACAACAGACACATAAAAATATGAAATAAAAAAAACAAACTGTGATGTGTGAATGTTCACCAACGTGCACCGACTTCTAAACAAAAGCAGAACACAGACATTCACATTCACACACTTACTCCATATGATAAAATACACCTCAGAAATCTGAGATAAGCAGGTGGAGACAGCCACTATACGTGCAAACTCACACACAGCATGAATTCTCACACACACACGGGCACCAGTGCACTAAAATAAGCTACTGAGAGATTAGATAAGCACACACACACACTGTCTGTTTGGAAGCATATACTCCCCAGTGTTCACACCTGCACACAGCATGAATGCAAAATTCAGTGTGCACAAGATGACAACTTTTACACACAACAAAATTTGAATGAACAGGTGTGAATGGCATGTGGCATGATGTGCAACTATTAGCAAGATAAAATACTCAGATACAATATGAAGGTATTTCTATGGTAATAAGGCACTTTAAAGCAGGCTGGAACAGCAGATGCATAAAGTAGCATCGTGTGTGGCTACTACCACCTGTTAGCTAGCCAGTACGGACTTCTGTGAAGAGCTGTCACAAAAGGAGGAAATACCACCAACTGATTAATCCACAATCACATGTCACACACTACCTCTGACACTCAGCAATTTATGTTGTTTCAAGAACCAGACATTGTTCAAGGTAAACTAACACGCTTTCTAGTTAATTTGACATAAATACATGTATAAATTCTCTCTGTGCTGATAAGAGTTTGTGTTGCATTTCATCTTCTTTATCCACTCGTGGAAACTAAAGCGGTCAGTGGTGTTCAGGAACCAGGAGGCCCTGCAGGTTAATTACTTCCCCGGCCGCCGCTGCTGGACAGATAGATAGATGTGTGGAATGAATGGTGTAGGAGCTGATAGAGCTGAGGGGGAGTTACTGCGTGTCCTGGTCGCTGCAGAGCACTCTGCTCTCCATTCATCAGCCAGAACAGGGCTGGACTAGATGAATCACACACACACACCGCTGAGGGCAGTGGGTTTGTCTTTGTGTGTGTGTGTGTGTGTGTGTGTGTGTGTGTGTGTGTGTGTGTGTGTGTGTGTGTGTGTGTGTGTGTGTCATTATTGTAAGAGGAATGTGTGGTATAACTTTCACTACAAAGTGCACATGCAGGAATGTTACACAAAAATACTGTATATGCATCCAGATTTCCAACTGTTCATCACAAAAACTGTAAAAACAGAATTTCCAGTGGTACTTGAATGCTCCTTTTTTCACCTATCTAATCTAAACTTAATCTTCATATTTCTTAACAAAAAATAATTACAATTAAAAAATAGCCCAAACTAAACCATTGAGCAAAAGTTAAATATCTATAGCATGTGTAGCTCATTTTTCCCAAACACCTTTTATTTGTGCGAATAAGGACTAAAAATGCCAGAAAAAACACCCCCTAATTGCTTGGAGTTCAGAAAGTTAATCATCCAAACAACCACATTACCTCTACAAATACAAACATTTTTAAATGAGGGACATTTCACAATAATATACTGAGTGTTACAATAAACTCAGTCCATCTCCTGGTTTTATGTATACATATTATCTCATGTACAGGAAGCGGGGGATGGTGTGTACATAGGGTGTCAGCAGTGTAGCTGTTAAACAGAAAATAGCCATACTGTCCTTCAGTAAACAAAGGCTGGTAAATAAATAGGCCAGGGTGTGTTATTATTACATTCATACCGCATGTTTTGCACACACACACACACACACACACACAGATATAAAAGCAGTATTCATTACGGTGCCACATTAAAAGACAGCACAATGGAACATAAATGACTCTGCGCTCCAATAGCTTAATTGCTAATCTCTTCTTTTAGGACAGTGTTTATTTCATTAGCCTCGCTCGTGCCGATGCTATCTCCCCCGCTAATTAACTTGTTTGGATTAAATGTCTACCCCCTTCAGAAGCAAGCAAATGAATGGACCACCATGAACAGCGGCGCTACAAGAGGGAGACTCCAAGGAAAGTATGAAATGATGCGGTTTACACTGACCTCCATTTAATTCAGATAACCAGCATCATGTGTCAAAAACAACTGAAACTGAACTGAAAAACTGTAGGCACGTATAGAGGTATATTTAGCTCAAAAAGGTATGCTACATGATCAAAAGTATGTGGACACCCATTTGTGCCATCTTTTTGGTTCTTTGTCCAGCTGCTTAAAGTCTGACGAAGGAAGATCTTCCATATCAGACTGAGAAGTTTATTTATATGACTGTTTTTGTGCAGACAAACACACAAAGTGCAAATCCTCATTATATGCTCTAAAAGCTGCAACAAAGAGCCAATAAATGGAAGAGGACAATCAGTTCATCAGCTGCAGGTCTGGTACACTGAAGCATTACATTTCCTCTATGACTACTAACCAGCAGGTGCACATGGTGTCCATTTACTTTTGGTCACACAGTGTGCCTGACTTCTTCATTCTTCTCCTGTTTGGTTTTAAGGTGAAGTCCACAAGGACATCAGGGATGGAGTCTGATGCTACAGGTCCATCTTTTTGACACTTTGGGTATTATTCTCCACATATTGAAATGCCTTCCATCATGAAAGCTGTGAAACTCCATTATAAGCAGTGTGTAAACGTGTCTCCAGTTAGATAACGTTGCCTTTCTAAGCAGACAAAGAGCTTTGCCCTCTGCGCAGTGTTTTCAGTCAGTGTTTCTCTTCCTGTTCCACTGAGTGCAAAAAGCATTCAGCTCTGAAGGATTTGAGAAACAGTGCAATCGTCCTGAATTTAAATGGGTTCAGGGCCCCGTGTACAGATGGCTGCGTACACAGCCAGATACGCCGTTCAATAGTTCAGAGCCCGCTCTTTTCTCCCTCTAATCGCACCCTCTCTTTTTCTCATTGCTGTCTCCACGTCCTCTTTATCACCGTTTATTTGCACACCTTCTACATGTACATTCAAAAAACTAACACACATCCAGAGGCACTCACTGCTTCTCTTTCATTCCCCTGCTGTCTCTCCTCTCTTCCTTTCTGCCTTATTTCCCATTCGGAGGATTGAGATAAAGAAATCTTTTTTTCTTTCACTATCAATCAAATCAATTACACAAACACACTTCCCCCTTTGTTTCTCTCTTCTGGGTTTACAAACACTGAGAAACCAGTTAAGATAGGGGGAAAAGGAGAGATGATGCTTCACCTCTCTTCTATTCCCCATTTTACTTCCTATTCCTCCTCAAACACACATAAGCCTGCACAACTCAAACATTTATTTTCTTTGCTGCACATAGCACGGCAGAATGTCACGTTTCACCTAACAGCAGTGATAGATTAGGACTGAAGCACCAGATTAAAACAAACGGGGACCAGTGAAGGCTTCCAGATCTCATCTGATGTAGCAGGGCCACCCGGAGAACCAGATGCTGGGAAAGATGGAGAAATGTATTCATGCAGTTGGTCCATAAGTTCAGCTGTCCTTCAAGAGAGCCGAGCTAACAAAGGGAAAAATTAAAACACTGAATTCCTTTTTCTATTAGTGCATCCAGAGCTCCTTTATCTTGGACAAAAAGAAGCAGTGTTGAGGAGACAAATCAGCTGAACAGGTGGACTTGTGGACATCCCTCCCTTTGCTGAATCTCAGATATCACTGTAATGAACCCAGTTTGTCCACCAGGGAGGTAGAAATTGGTGTCATCGGTGTATTATTGGAAATGGAACAATATGACAGAGAGTTGGGGGTTAGATAAAGAATAACAAAGGGCCTAAGACTGAACCTTGAGGAACACCAGTTGAGATGAGGTAGCATTGTGACCTCCAGCTGTGCCTTTTTATCCCAAAAAACAGGACACCACCCTGATGCAGATATCACAGATTTTGCTTTAGACTCTGAAGGACAGGGCAGGTTAGAGAGTAGAGAGCTGGTACACAGCACAGTTCAGTACAGCTCAAGACATCAACACGGACATGGGACCGATCCATCAATCGCTCTCCTGGTGTTTTATAAGGGGTGGTGGTGAAACATCACCATCATGTTCTGCACCAATCAAACACTCTGACTGAGAGTCTAAATCCAGATTCACAGGTGTATCACATCAGATGTGATGAGTCCATAAAGCCAGAAACAATCATCGTCTCAGGATAGCACGCAGCACTCAAATCAGTGCATCTCATCAGCACCTATTCCATCAACACTTGGTCGCTGACACTCAAGGGCAGCTTCCAATTTCAGCTGCTGATGGATGGGCTGCTGGTACGAAGGAGGGGGGAGGGGTGATGAACTCCAATCGGGGGGGCTCCTGTGGGACTGTTATCAATGGGCTACACTTCCTGAAACATCTGCTGTGTGGTTATCCATCATCGAGTGACCAACAGATCCACCGGACAGAGTGACGGGTTCAGCCGTGAGGTCTGCGGCTCGTGATGCAACACCTTTTGAGGTTTTCATCGCCACACTTTGTCATTACACGATCAAAGTGATAGTGGGATGGGTTAGCGCGTGTCGACAAGGACAGTATTCTCCGCCTGTAATAAATCAGAGATTTGCTCTAATGATAAGAGAACGCGTTGATGGATTTTTCTGTGAAAGTGCCTTGGGTGTACTGTACAACAGACTTCATCTGATCTGTGTGGAGGAGGGAGGCTGTTCCTGGGAAGTGAACGTCTTCAATAAAACTGAAATGTATCTTTGCTGTGGATGAAAATCTCATTTCAAATATGAAACATGGATTTAGAAGAAATGCTGTGTTGTCGGAAAATTCCATGTAACCTCGTTCAGTGAAGTGAAATCTAACGCAAAAAAAACAGACGCTGCGATGCTTCAAGGTTTCAAATTGAAAAAAGTTGCTGATCAAATTCATCTCTTTACCTCTCACATCAAATAAATAGATGTTTCTGGAGGTGTTTGCTCATCTTAATAAAAGCACACTCTCCTTAAAAACCTGGCCTTGTTGCTTTCACTTGTAACGTGTGGAGTTCAGAGTGATACAGTCCACGGTGTTTGGTGTGATTACTCCAGATGCTGCCTGGCATGTAACTAATGAGTCGTGCTTCACCTCAGGTCGAGTCTGAGGCTTCTGCTGGGGCTTTGAAGCTTGTTTACCCTGCTGCCTGATGCCCATGAGGCCTCCATGCTCCCCTCTTGCCTCGCTCCTCTCCCTGCATATCTCCCAGACAAATTAAATACCTGCAATATCACAACAGCATCCAGTTGAAAGCCTGTTTGTGGAGACTGAAACGTCTGCTCCTCATCAGCAGCTAGGAATCTTTTTGATGTTTCCGCGTGAAAAATTGAACTCCTTATCGTCTCACTTAGTATGACTGCAGGTGATTTAAATAGGAACTGTTTATTTTATATACAAGTTGATTTTTACATCTCTTCTTTTGAGTATTTATATATGTCGTTTTGTAGCAACATCAAGGGAAAACATGGTTGTTTACCATGTTTGTGACTGCTTAACACTACAAGATTCCACTCCATGAAAAAATCATGGCTACAAGTGGAGACAATAGAAACACGTACTCCTGTTACAAAACTACAATTTTCAAAAATCCTTTTTTAAAAAAGATATATATAAAATCGTAATCATAAAAGGGGTCATGCTATAGACTTCTCTTGCCACAAATGTATGCAGTGAAAATTGCATAATTTTTGTCATATTATTGTAAGTTTATAGTGAATTTTTTTACAGCAAACATTTAATTTTCACCGAATTGTTAATTGATGTAATAAAATTGATTGTGATGAACTATTGTGATTTTTTTTTACTTCACTTTGATCCCTCGTGGTGCATTCAAGAGCCAAGGAAAGCTCAAAGCTAAGCATTTCTTCTTGTACTAATAGTTTTTTTCCTAATGATGAACGGTTCAATTGAAAGAAACGGAAACATAACGTGTGATGAAATGTGAGTGTTGGGGTATTGCAACAGAAAGAAAATTGAAAGTGTGCATCATACAACATCTTTGCAAGATGCCCAATCTTGCCGAGCAGCAGTTCCCCACATGAAGAGAGATGGACCTCACTGAAATAAGTTTAACTCACAGATTCAGCAAAACCTGATGTGGGAGAGGCGTTAACGGCACTCCTGTGCAAATGACATTTTTACCACAACATGTTGAGCTTATTTACTGAAATAAAATAGTAAAAAATGAAACTGGAAGTGAGTCAAAATGGCAGAAAGTGTGAAATGAAATACATTCCATATAAATCAATTTCACAGGATCCTTCCTATTTCTTTATCCTCTAAGTTGACCACCAAAGCCTGACTGCACAATGACCAAACAAAGTGATCGTTTCTGTGACCCCATGTCCACTCAAGGTCAACACGGGGCAGTAATCCTTCCACACCTTCATCTCTGCAAGATGGTCACCCCCCCCCCCTCCCCCCCTCCCCCCCCAGCTTTATTACATGTGGCTGGAGAAAATGCAATGTCTGTGACGGATAAAAGCCGGGCCAGGAGTCAGGTGGCTCGGAATCAGATGAAAAATAAAAAGTCAAGAAGGATTTCTGGGGATTTGCAGCTCAAGGTTCCCCGCCAGAGGTATGAGTGTGTGTGTGTGTGAGTGTGTGTTAAGTGTGAGAGAGATGTGTGAGGCATTTAGTCTTGACCTTGCCATGCCGAATCCTATTTCCCTTTGGCTGTTGCCCGGCAACGTCACCTTGACAGCGAGAAATGGTCAAAGAAATGGAAAAGGAAGGATAAAAACAGAAACGGGGCTCCTGCTGACTACATTCATATCACCCTTTGCCTCACTGCTGCCCCCCCTCCCTCCCCCACGCCTCCAAAGGTTGGCTAACGGGTTTTGCTATTATTTTTTCCAGCCCTCATGAGACAGGTCAAAGGTCGAAGGTCAACCAATAGCATCTCTGGCCCCTGGTGAAGGGGCTTTAGTAGCTTTAATCTGAGAGAAGTTATGGCCTTCACTTGTATCTGACCCTGGGGAAGCAGCAGGGCAGTAGGTAGTCAAGATCAAAGTTATCCTGCAGGACACTGGCACATATGGCCAAGGGATGAGCCTGTACCCCCTCCTGGATAAACATGATGTAATATCTGTGTGAGCAGCTGCCTCTAGAGGGTCCACCCCCCCCACCCCACTCCTCATCCCTAGAGCACTTCGACAATGAGTTTTTTTTTTCTCCCATCAGCTTCGATCAAAGGGAAGGAAGTGATTGAGTGGCTTGTAACTACCATCGAAGCATTTAATAGAAGAAGAGAAGCCTCGACAGGAAGACGGAGAACACAGAGGTGATAGATCTCCAGGAGCTGGAGCTGAGACAGTGCTACAAGGCTCATTTATTCCCTGTTTTATTGTGTCTATCCTTTACCTATAATTTGTCCTACAATAATACGTAAACTATGTTCGACTATGGCTGCACTAGTCCCATGGGAGGACAATGTCAAATGTATAAAATGATGTTATAATTATGATAAAGACCCTCAGAATTCATTGTAGTAGCATCGTTATTTGGAGAAGCCTAAAAAACTGCTGCTACTCTCCAAGGTCAGTTTCACACCACATGATTCTCCAAAACTTAGCAGCAACAAACTGAAGTAAAGTTTCGTTTAAAAGAAAGAAGGAAAATACTTCTGTATGCTGCAGGCTTTTGGCACTGCAGGATCAGAAAATTGCTTCAATTCACAGTAACCGAGGCCGACAGATTTATCTATATTATATCCATAACCGCAGCATTTGTGGAAAGATGGGCTCGGGCTTTTATTTTGATAGAGTGTAAATGGACAGGACCATCTAATGCATGTCAAACAGCCTCGCTTCAGAGCGTGATAACAAAAGTGGAATTGGCTGTAAGGATACGAGCAGGAGTGAACACATCATAAGTAATCCACATTTCATTTATTTACTGTCAGTGTATTTAAAGTTGGTTTATTAGAGCATCCATTTATGGAAATGCATCATTCTAAACTAAAAAAATCTCTGCCTTTCATTTTATTTCTTAAAAGCATCTTTGAAGACAAATATTGAAGTCGTCACTCATTTTCCTGCTAACAGTTGATAATGTTGTTTATCCTTTGACTCAATTACTTCATCCCTAAAGTGCAGTTCCTCAAATGACCACTAGAAACTCAAAATTAAATATTTTTTTCTTTATTTTGTGATTATATTAATCTATCTAAATGGTTTGGTGGCTTAGAGAAGAGACAGAGTTTAAGTGCAAAGTCTCTTAATCACGACATATTGAAGAAGGGTTAGTTAGTGATCTTTGGTATTTGGTAACAAGTATTTAATTAAAGCCACTTCTACACATTTAATCAGGCTCATGGTTAAATATTGATGAGTTTCTGGATCATGTTTATTTTTGAATGAGTGAAAATAACAGCATCAGAATCAGAATGTTGGTGTTCTGTAGTGACACATCACTGCAGCTCTGTGTGTCACACAGACACACAGAGCTGCAGACAGTTCCACAGCTCATTCCAGCTTCAGCCTTCACACAGGTAGGATCAATGTTCAGCTGTTTCTGAGGACATTTAATCACTGTGTGGAGTTACACTGTGACTCTGACATGTTAATGTGCTGCTTCTTCATGTGTTACATGTGTGTGTAAAATCAGACTTTTACTGTCATTTTGTAGTTTTTGCTGCCTTGTGTTTGTATCTGTGACCCTCTGGGTTTATTCTACACTAAACATTATTTAAGGTGTGTTACTGCTTTTCTCGTCATGCTCATGTAAACGTGTGTAACCTGCTCTGTGTGTTCGGCACATTTGGAGCAAAGCTTCTTGTGATTGTTGTAAAATAATGGTTTTAGGTGTGCAGTTGATACTTTAGATGTAGAATACTCAGAGTAAATATATTACTGTGCTAAAATATCTGCATAATATTCCTCCAATCAGATTAATGTCTCTTGATGTTATTAATGATCCAAACTGAATGTTTTTTTTCTGCTTTTCATTTCAGCTGAAGCTGAGAGACAGACAGAGCTGACAAATGGAGGAGATCTTCAGAGGTCAGAGGTCAGATGAACAATCACACTCAGACACCATCATGCTGACACAAAGGCCTCACATTCACTTAACAGTGAGTG
>JAVQJX010178138.1:0-11334 GCA_036025115.1 Ambassis agassizii
TATCATCATTAAGACAAATTACTTAATGAATAAGTAAACAGTGCATTTACCCTGGCATTACATTAATTGTTAAATATATTATTTGTGACATATTTACTGTGTCTGTGGTGAGGGAAATCTCTGGGAATAGAGATAGACAGAAATTTATGAGTCTGTAATCAAATTGTTAACGTTTTGTTCTTAGATGATGGAGGACAACCTCCTTCTCCACACAAGTTTATAGGTGAGCTTCATCTCCCCTTTCTCTATGTGTGTCTCAAGGTAAACTCTCTATTAAGCTGCAGCAGACTTGGAGCACACTCAGCAGCCCGAGCAGACAATGGTGTAATCAACAGGGAACCAGTGGGGCACTGAATCCTTTCCTGTGAGTGCAGAAAGGGAGCAAGCCTGGAGGAGGTTGGGGGGGGGGGGGGGGATGAAGGATGTTACCTGGGTGTTTGTCTGACAGTTCTTCCTCTCTGTGTCTTCACCCCTGCTGGCAGCTCTCATCAACAATATTAATCAAAGTCTGATGCCTGCTCAATTAGACCAAGGCTTTGCTCGACAACAACCAAATAACACAGAGCCTCAGGTGCACAAATTTACACACATACATAAAAAACTGCATGCATAAAACAGGTCGGCGCACTCAGTAGTCATGAGATAGAAAAATGATTTATCCATAGATTTTTCTGTCCTTTGCTGCACATAGTGCCTGTTCTTGTGAGCCAATTCAAGGACTTTAACACCCAGAAATCATATAACCTGATGTCAAAGCATTGCACACAGCACTCCATGATTACCAGCCTTGACAGTCTGCACTGATTTATACCCAAGTATAAACATTATTGAGTCAGACAAAATGCTCTTCAGGTGGCACTTTCACAGTTTGGGGTCTTATTCACCACTTGAGCACACGTAGATAACAAACAAGACTTCATGTCTGGGAAAAATGCGTGGAATCTGCATCGGCTTTCAATTCACCAGCAAAAGATTGATTCAACATTTCATGTAAAGGTGTTTAAAGGCTCATACGTCTTGTATAAGAAGCTGGAGATCTATAGATGTTTCAGTAACAAGTAACTTACCTGGACAGATTTGTGTATATACAATTGGCTAAACTATTGTTGACTCATGATGGTATTACAGTACATTTATGCAGTCATGATGGAGCCCCAAGACATAGGGTTAGATAAAAACAAAAATGGTTTCTTACTTTATTGATTCTCAGGCTTCCAGGTTTCAGGTTGAACTCCATGATGGGTCATCATCATGTGAACTTCCCTTCCAGTGTCCACAGCGGAGATGTATCGATATGATGATGATGATGATGATGATGATGATGATGATGATTTTGATGATTCTGCAACATATAGAGCCGTGTCCATCTGTAATGAAGAACTGTGGACAAAAGACCATTCAATTAAAAACAAGTTAAATAAATCTGATCAAAATCAACCCAACATTAACTGAAACTGCTGTTAACTGAAGGTCAAAGGTCAGATTAAGTGGATTTTCTATCCAAACACACCTGAATCTATATATTTATGGTTCCACTGGTGAAGCTCATGCGGTATGGTCTGAAGTTATTTATCCACCATCATCCCTCATCCATTCTCTGTACATCTCTCTGTTCTGGCATGTTATTAAAAACAAACATCTCTATACTCTTAGGACTATCGGTGTCCTTGCGGTCACCCACAGCTGTCTGCCTGTATGACGCACACACAAGCACCATCAGCAGACTACAACATTAAATTTAGTTAGGGGGGGATTGAACGACAATATGAGGCTACTTAACACAACATGAGTTTGAAGCAGTAAAGAAGGTTGATATTTTGTCTTTGACTTCAATCTTCTTTCGGCCTGTCACAAAATAACTGTGGAACTGGTCTGAAAACCAGTGACAATGAAAAAAAACTGGTGAATCCAACAACCTGTAGTTGTTCACCTATTAAAGCATGACCACTTGATGCAGTTTTTAGTCCCTGTCTCCCACCCACCCCCCCCCCACCCCCCCTCCCTTTAAAGTGTGACTGATTGGCTAATGGAGAAAGTGTCTGCAATTCTCCGGCCCACACTTTGGGCCCTCGCTTCCTGTTCTTTATGCATTAGACCAGAGCACTCAGGACAGCTCATGCTAATTCTCTCCCTGAAGAAAGCAATTAGACCACCACACTCATCTAATGCTCGGAGGAGGTGGGAGGGAGAGCATCAGTGGGTGGGTGAGAGAGAGAGAATGAGAGGAACATGGAACAAGAGGAAAAAAAATGATGCTTTTTTGGCCAACGCATTTCCAAAACCCATTCATTCCTCATCCAATTATAAGCGGTAATAATTTCATCAAGGTTTGCTCCATAAAAACTGTTGGTCCTGAATAATGAGAGTGGAATTATTTGACTGGTAGCACAGGGAATTGAGTGTAAAAAGGGCGACATGCTGTGTGTCTAGGTGAGCTACAGTATGGAAGTAAAACTAATCAGACCCTTTACACAGGATGTATCACTGGAAATCATTTGTTTCTTGTAACAGCATGAAATTCTTTTTTTAAGTCTATTTTTTATTTTCATGAGAATTTAAGCAAATGCTTGTGCAGGTCAGGTCGCTGTGAGCCGGGTCATGCCAACATTCAGGGCCATCCTCCACTATAGAACATTTAAAACAGAACCATGAGTCTGTTTGTTAATAAAAAAAAAAATGTTTTCCTGGAAAGCTCTGATGTTTTCCCAGAGGGGAGGGGCGGTTATTCGGTGTTGCCGCTGAACCTTGATCACACCACGACCTGTCATTTCATAGTTTTCTGTTTACTGATGGATTGGAAATGATGGGACTGGATGGGTTAGGTTTTATGCTGTCCCCCTTGGTGGCTCCTGCATACACTGGGGTTGTGTTGGGCTGTAGCTGTCATCTCATATTATCAAGAGACTGACAAGGCGATGGTACTGAAGGCAAATGGTACGGAACAAAGAGAAGGTTGGTAAGAGGTTGGAAAATCTCAATCTTCTGGAAACATTGACCTCGTTTTTATCCTATAGAAGACGGGTTTAAACAAGCTTTTCTCACTGCATCACAATTTCCCAGTAGGATCAATGATCAATAACCCAATGAGAAAGAAAGAGTCTTGACAGTGTACAGGGTCCTGGATTACTGAGCTGATTGAGATGTTTCCCCCTTCCCATTTTTTTGCATTTAAGAACAGCTGTTATTAATAAATCTGCTGAATGTGTTCCTAGATTTCACATCCACCACATGCTGAGGGGTGAACGATGCACAGTGCTTGGATAAGCAATGGGATTCCCATGAAATATGAGCATGGAGATGCTGCTGGTAAATAATCCAGATTTAAAATGCACTGATAGGGCAACATATACATGGAAACAAGTGCTGTAAACAGTCTCCAGAGGGTGGACAAAATATCAAATATAATATTGTTGTAGCCCTGTGAATTACTTTGTTGCCTGTTCCTCATCTATTCCTGGGCTGAGCAGAGCATGTTTGCAGACAACTGTTGAATGCTGAATTCACACCTATTTTAGTATCTATCAGGACCTCTTAGTCAGATCTGAATTGTGATATTCATATACTGCATATTTTTGGTTATTCTTAGAGGGATGAGGAATTTGAGACAATTAGCTAGTGGGTTTAACGCTGCATCTCAAATCTAAGAAGGCATCAAAGGATGTGGGCTCCATTGCACTGGCCTTTATACCACATAAACGTTACAGCACACAGTCCTAAAAGATAAATTAGATTAATCAAAATAAGCAAAAAAAACTCTTCCTTTGTCTGCAATAGAAAGAGTGGTAATTCTTTGCCCAGTATAGCCTTCATGCTGCCATCAGTACTGACTGGCCTTGACTCAAACCAAACACATTCTCGCTCCCTCACCGTGTCTGTCGAACAAAACAAAATGCTCTTACCGAGCAGAGAGGAGGAGGCAGTTATTAGCGGTCTCTGATGAGACTGCTGGCCTCGGTCTGGGTTTGCATATTCCACTGACTGATTCAATTACAAGGCTGAAGTATGGTGCTACAGGTGGTGTATAGAAATGTAAATGCAAAAGTGCTTATATTATTTGCTTGAGGGTGACGACGGTGTATAGGAGATATGCACACACAAACACGCACTGTGATGTCGGTTATGTAATTAGACAGTGAGTGCATTTTACTGCAGAGGGTCAGCTACCTGTGAAGCAGGTCAAACACCGCTGTACACTCATGCCGCCAGAGCTTCCGCTATCACCACCTCGCTAAAAATAACGCCACGCCGTCAAACTGTCAGGTGGATTACTGTGAGATGAGTGTATGAGATGGCCTCAGGGGGCGGCCTTTAGGGACCCTGCAGACAAACTAGCCATTCAGTTACACCTACAGCTAGAAATGAGCTGGATTCAATTAAAATCAATTTGTCAGTTTAACACATACTTGACAATCTATCAGTCAAACAAGAAAGATATAAAAGAAAGCAACGACAAGCTGTCCGTTAAGAGCGTACAGGTTACTGTCGCCAAACTCAACACAAAGACTCCTGCCCTGTCAGCAGAAAAGTGACACCAAAATTTGTCAATCTGTACTCTACTTCGGGGATGGTGTGTTTTATTTTGAGTATTTCTGTGAGAAATTTCTAGTCATTGACTTTTACTAAGCTAAAAAAGCTCAGTGCTCAGTGTAGAAAGGGATCACTCAGCTTCTGAGGGCTGATTATAAGCATGTGGAATGCACAAGAACCAACAAGCATGCTCTCATGGAGCATTTTTTTAGACTTGACATTGGGAATCAATGCAGTCTGATCGATACTCCTCTGACTCCAGCTGCTGTTAAAATAACGCACATTTTTTGTGAATGTTGGAATCAGGTTTAATAGTTGCTACAAGAGCACTTCTGTTTCTTATGAGTCCCCCTGCAGTTTTTTCTTTTTGACACATTGTAAGCCTTTCACAGCCGCTGCCCCGGGCTGCATCTATCAAAGCAGTCAAGGCACCACAGCCAATTGATTCCCTAATCGAATATCATTATTACCACCAATTAGCTTGCACTATGACTTCAGTTAAAATCGCTAATTAACAAATGTGGGGCTTCAATGTGTGTGTGCTTGAAGGAAAAAAAACAAAATGATGTCTCGGTTAAAACGTCCCGCGTTTCTGCACGGTGAGATATTTAGAAGCTCTTATTAATCACTTCGCTGCTGTTGTGTTCGACGCAGTGATCACCGTGGCGACAGGGGCCCACCTGTTTGTATTTGATGCTCACTCAGCAGATGGCCCACCTAAGGCGTGGTGCAGGGCTAATTACTGTTGATTCACACACTAAATCCAACATGCTTTCTTTATTGTTTATACACAGGAGGGGGGCACCTTGTATCAATTAGTACAATTTCTCATGTATTTAACTAATTATTGTGTAACTCCTTATGTATCTTTCTTGAATGTGTATATGAAGCCACATGTTAATAGTCTTTTTTGGTGAACCCTAACTTCAACACTCTCAAGCACAAAAACCAAACAAAAAAAAAGAAGAAAGAATGGAGGGATAGCAGTGACCTCGGTAATTCGTGTCGAGTCAAATGTCAGCAGAAGAGAGTTGGTGGTGGTAGTGGGGGGTGCTTTTAGCTCCACGACGGAGGTCTGGGATAGAGGTTGGAGAGCGGTCATGGCCGGCGGGTGTCTGCTGAGGTCTTTGTTAAAGCCCATTCTCTGTGTGACTGCGGGGGGAAGCAGAAAGAGCCAGAGGCTGGTCGAGGAGACGGAGAGGAAATCAATGGAGCTGCTGGAGACCATCCTCTCACTCTGCACGATGCTCACACTCACACAGCTCTCGTGGCTTTCTCCTGCTCTCTATACCTCAGCTTGACCCCTGCTTTTCCTTTTTCTTTCTCCTCTCTGACGTTGAGCCCGGTGTCTCTCTTTCCCACATTTTTCTCCCTCTACAGTAATACTTTACTAATATGTATCACCCGGTTGATTCCAGAAATCAGTGGCTGAGCTTAAATGTGCATATTATGAAGACGCTGAATATCATGAATAATAACTGCAGAGCTTCTTACTGTATTAACACGCTCACATGATGCCCTCACTTGTACTGCACGCAGCCACAATTGCTCACGGCTATCATCCATTGTTTTAGACGTTTAATTAGAAACACAAAAAGCCCACGCTCTTGTTAATGCACACACACAGTTTCCAGCCCCTAGAGATCTCACCAAGATAAATTTACAGGGCTGTTCAACCTCCATCTGTCTCCCTCATAAGGCCTCGGAGCTCGGGGACATAACACTTTTCTCCTCAATAAACAAGGTGTGGGCCACTAAACACTGCTCCCCCGCTAAAGACACAACTGACCAACATTTATCTGACTGAATATCAATGACAACACAGTGTTTTTATGCACTGCTTCCTCGAATTTAAGCCTATTAATCTGGCTGGACTAGCGTTAAAAAAATCCAACGCCCTCAGGTTTGATACAATATCTTTGTATCAGAGCTTGTCGAGAATAATGCATGAAGGTGCAAAGTGCATTCAATATCAGTGTCTCGGGCAAACCAAACCTCTCTATCTCCTCTTGGTATATTAAGCCTTCATTTCTATTTCTGTGACACTAATGTGTTTAGATGTGAACTGATTTTTTTTCTTCGTTTAAAGTAGTGTAAATTATCTCATTAAATTCTTCACAGCCCTGGTTCCCAACCTACAGTCCCAGAAAGCCCTAGGGGTCATGAGAAATCACAAAGGGACTGCACAGCTCTGTCTGCCAAAAAGACATTTACACATTTGCTCTTATTTTGAATGTTTTTTCATCTTATTTTGAAAGTCATTTTTTTTAACTGAACAACTATTTTTAGCGCACCATCCTGATATATTTTGGCTCTTTCTATGAGACAGTGTATTATAAAGTAGGTTTAAATCATCAACAGAGACTATAATCCTAAAAAATTATTGGAACAAACCTCTAAAAGAAGCCAATACAGTTTTGTCCTCCAAATTGTCAACAAGAAAACAATGACGACACTTTGATCTTCTGAAAGCACCTTTAAGCAAAAAACTAAGTGATTATTTTCATCCATTCAATTCATTTGAATCAAAAAAGAAGTGGTAGCCATAAATTTTGCAACTATAAATCACTCATAATGACATACAGCTTTGAATATGTGCAGTGATGACAAGGCTATCACAGTGGTATGCTGATAAAGAAAACAACTGCTTTAAGTGGAGTTATAGGGGATTAGCCCATTAGGCTAAATCAGCTAATTACATGGAGATTTTGTTGCCGTTCCTCCAGCTAATTAATTAGAATGACTACCACCACTGTGTTCGGGAAATGAGCCTTCTCAGAGCAGATGAGGTAGAATACAAAATAAAAATACTACATCAGACATGCACCTGAGAGCTCGAAGCGACTTTATAATCCACATTTCCCTACCCTTATTGCACCGTAGGCAAGAAAAAGATCAGCCTCCTAATTTTCACCTGCCGAGAAAAGCATGACACAGAAGAGAGTTTGGGAATGTAACCCTCTTACTCTCTGGTGTTTAAATTAGCAACTCACAGTACAGTAACAAGTGAGGCTGGTGCAGCAGGGAACGCAAGACTCATAAAACTGTATGTGAAGTTAAATCAACATCATTTTTACAAAACAAAGAAAATATGTAACTTTTCATGTGTAATTATAATGATGAACTTATGATGTCCTACATTTTAAGCTAATACCTCCTTTGCTGCAGCTTTGTAAGTCATTTAAACTTTCATCCAACTTCTGATGAAAAACCAACGACTGAAAATGAATTTTGGCATATTGTGCTAACCAACATCATCTCAATTAGAGGGTGCACCTGTGCTTAAGCCAATTAAGCTCATTCACTTCAAAAACAAATGACTCATTATGTGAACATTACATCCAGCGTGGCCAGGAAAAACACTGAATGAAAGTGTTTACTGTTAATCTGGACAGTAAGTGCTGCTCATGAAAGATTTTGAAAGAGGAAAAACAACAGCAAGTGAAAGAGCGTGATGACATTTCTGTGATGTCTCATCCTGACCTGCAGAACAGACGCCTCTGTGAGCCAGGTGTAGCCATACAGCTCCCACTCTCACAGCCGGGAAAGTGTCTGAAACCTTGAAGGCACTCAAGCTGTAAATTGACAGTCAAAACACTGCTGGCTTTTAAGGAGAACCTTGCAGTGGAGTCTGGTCAGTCATTTAAACTTCTGTGAGACCTAAAATTTTTATATATATATATCAAAAAAGTACAGGAAAAGAACTGTAGACCAGAAATCAGGAATAAAAAACTAACAAATAAGGTAGTTTGTTGGGAAAAAAAACTCCTAAAGACACAAACACACACACACACATATATAGGTCCCTAAATGCGATTTTGAAAGTTGCTTCATCCATATATGGACCCTTTTAACATGGATGTCTATGAGGTTTGAAAGCCAGCTTCAAGTGGCCATTTAGAGGAACTGCAGTTCCATGGGTGGCCACCATAGGGAGCTGTACTAACTGCAAAAGCGATGACATCTTTAGTTTAGCAGCTGTTCCAGATATTTTATGTGTCACCGTTGGGTCTCCATGAGGACAGGCGATTGGTGCAGTCATGTTAAATTAATACGAGGCTTTTCCTCCGTTTTGAGCTAAGCTCCTTGTATGAAGACATTATAGAACAAAACAAACAAACAAAACAGAGAGACAAATAGTGTGACTGTCCATCGAAACAAATGGATAAATAACAGTCCTAGATCAGTAAATGCTGCAGACAGACAGACAGTGAGAGAGAGTTAATTCCAACTCTCACAGACCCGCTCACAGGTGTGGGTGGGTGGAAGAGGAGGAAAGAATGAGAGACAGAGAGATGGGAAAGGGAAAAAAATTCAAATGTCTGGGTTTTCACACCGTTAATTTAGCCGTGCAGAGCCACATCGCACCATTCTCTCACTCTTCAGTCGCTCCTGTCGGAAACATGCTAATTAGGGAAGCCGACTGACGTGAGCGAGGTTTAAAGGGTAATTAGCATAAAAATCCTACATGCTGTATTTTTACTTTCTCTAATCAACACCCTCACACGTACACGTTTTTCAGATGTGAGAAAAAGTGGTTTGACGCAATTAAAATGAAAATTAGCATCCGGGAGGAGGGAAGAGGGAGAGGAAGGGGAGGGAGGGAGCTGAAAATGTTCTCCTCTTTGCATTTTGTTGTTTGTCTCGTCACTTTTTTTTTCTGAGAAGAAGGAAAAAGCAGCGGATAATGTAATTGTTTTTACAAATGGCAGGCATGTCGAGCAACAGGAATGCAGTGTAGCTTCTATCTCGGCTCTCTGACAATCTTATCTTCGCCTCTCGGGAACGCGGCACTCGTCATGGTGAAGAAAAAGTTTTGTATGTTTCAACAAAACCCGATCTTTTCCAGATAAAACGATGACTGCTTAAATGCTGACTGACACTTTGCTTGAAGTGGTGCATTATAAAGACATTCTAAGTGCCTGGTCAGTGTAAATTAAGCACATTATTGAAGTGAATGTTCTGTCTTCTACAGGAAGTTGTCTGTTGTCCTGTTAGAACTCCTCCCTACCTTGACCCCCAGTTTGCTGGAAATAAAAAGGGTTTTAAACTCTGCAGAAACATCCAAAAGGTCATGATGGGGTCACAACGAAAAAAGCTGTCAAGAGATATTCTGCTTTCTGCAGGCTTCATGCTATTGTGTGAGGAATGTAAATTTAGTCAGACCCGGTGGTTTGGCTGCTGCCATTCTTCAATTCGTAACTATATGCAGCTACTAAAGCTTCAGATCAACACACAAAGCACTTCATAATGAGACAATGTAGTGGCTAGTTTGCCACAGTACGTCTTGGTAAAAGCTCAACAGGGAAATTGTAAGGATTTTTAATGTTATAGTAAGTTTTAAATCGACCTAAAAACACTTGATTGTGTGTTATGTGTCGTCAGTGTCTGCCTGTAATACCACTTGGCACCACAAGACAGGATGGTGAATCAGTGGTTCCTTTTAAAGACAAAAACACATGAAAGGATTGAGCACTTAATTGCTTCTCACTTTATAAGACCTATAAATACTTTTAAAACTAATGTCAGCATTGGGAAGCTTTTAAAACCCGTTGTCACATGAATTTCCATTAAGCCTAAATTTCATTTTCTTCATAACTACTCCTGAATTACTGAAATATCTCAAGAGCCAGTTAAGCAATCAAAATCCATTCCTTAAATCGTTTCTTAGAGGAACGATTTCTGTCTGTGCTCACCCCACACTTACACAAGAGGAGAAGCCGACTCCATTTTGCAGAGCACCATATTGCCCCACACCTGGAGGCCCAGGGGCGACAGGAGAACCCGTCGGCTGGGAAAGCGAGATTATGAGTCTGGATGAGGGTAAGGGTGCCCCACGTTGCCTTAAGGGATCCATATGCTCTGCTGACTTGGGCCAAAGACATCAATGACTGCTATTGGTTTAAAAAAAATCTGCCAAAATAGGTCAGACAAGATGAAACTCACATTTTAAACACCATGTAAGGTCTGCAAATTTAGAATTTGAGAAATGTTTGATAAGGAGAAGTGTGCTTTTATCTACTTGTTTCATCAAAATGTCCCACTCATTCCACAGTATTAAACCTACAAAATGACACTGCCATGATGGAGGCAGGAGAAGTCTGAAAATGGGACTTTCCATCCCTCTGTACACTCACAGTCAAGATGAAGAGTCCACAAAGAAAGATATCTGCACTTATAGCATGCAGCAAACTAGAGCTTCCACAACAGTATTTGAGTCATCTCCACCACAGAAGAAGAAGAACACAGCCTGATGTCGCTGGTCTCCTGACTGGAGGTGCTGCTGCTGCTGCGCTGCTGATGCCACAACGTGCAGCAGTTTCCAAGACAATTATCAGCTCCTGTATCGGCATCTGAGGTGTTAGACCCGCCCAACCCATCCCTGCAGTGATGTCACCGTTACCACGGAGACTCATAGCGTTGCCAAGGCTGGCAGGGGAAGTGAAGGTGGGGCCTGTTTGTACTGTTACACCCCCGACTGTCCAGCGCTTCTCATCACCCTGTGCCATCTCCCTCAGTGCTGACTGCCATCTGTACTTGGAGGAATACTCTGACTTCCAGGATGCTGCCGTGGGGGTTGCTCAAACTCCTTCATGTGAGAGACTCCCTGAAAATAAACCCCCTTTGATAAGATTTCATCCAAGCTAGCCATATTGGGGGGGGTGGTTTAATAATTTGTTGATTTAGTATTAACCCTCAGGCACCAGTATAATTTAGTACCCGTTAAAGCCATTCGGGACAAAAATGTCCTGCTTCAAAAAACTGCCATAAAAATTTTGTATATTAATATTTTTTTGTGCTTTTTTC
>JAVQJX010178161.1:0-15625 GCA_036025115.1 Ambassis agassizii
GGAATTTAAAGGGGGCCGGCTGATTTACAACGGAGAAAAAACCACACAATAAGACGTGTGTGCGCTGCCGGAGCGCAGCCCCCCCCCCCCCCCCCGCCCGCAGCGCCCCCTGCAGGAGCTCAGCCTCGTGCAGCTCCTCACTGATGGAATTTATTAACGCCGTGCTCGTGGCCGCGCTTTTGCAGCCGCGCGCCTTCTCTCCTCTCCTCCGCTTGCTTGAGAGCGCGCGGGAAGCCGGGAACGAGCGTCAGAGATCCAAGGACAGAGCTCACGAGCATCAGGTCACCTGTTAAGACCGCGAGCATCACGACCGCCAGAAAGAGGAGAACCGGACCCGGTGCAAGACCCGAGAAGAAGAACCGGACCCGGAGTGTCCGGCTGATGAAGCCCGGCGGAGCCGCGCTGAATCAACAGGACACCGTCACCGTGTCCGCGGGTTCTGCTTCGGATGAAAACACCGTGTGACCGCGGCGGAACCGGGACCTCCTTCAGCGCCGCTGCCTGAGCCGAACCCAAAAAACAACCTTTAACCCGAAAGACCCGACTGACCGAACCGGAGCCAAACCGGACTGATCCAACAGGAGGCCGACCGACGCTGCAACAGTAAGACGGCTTCATTCAGACGGAACCGGCCCGGTTCTGTCCCGCTCTGTGTGTGTGTGTGTGTGTGTGTGTGTGTTTGGTTTTTCACGCGTTTGTTTCTTTCTGTTCATTATTTCTTGATTTTTGCCTCCTTTGTATTTTCTGACTTTGTGTTGTCCGTCTCAGGTGTGTGTGTGTGTGTGTGTGTGTGTGTGTGTTTCAGGTTGCAGACATGTTTGTGTTGCTGTGACCTTTGACCTGTGAGGGTCAGCGTGTGTTTCTGCATGTAGCCCCGCCCACCCGGCTGTGGTCACTTTGTTCAGCTGTTCTTAACACGGCGTGTGTTCTCCTCCTCTGACCCCGCCCCTCAGTGGAGGTGCGCAGCGTGCTCCTGCTGGCCGTGCTGCAGTGCTGCTCGGTGGCGCTGTGCGGCTGCGAGCCGCGCCTGGTGAACGTGGGCGCCGTCCTGAGTCAGAAGCGGTACGAGCAGGTGTTTAAGGAGGCGGTGAGTCAGTCCAACGCTCTGTACGGGAAGGACAAGTTCAAGATGAACGCCATCTCCGTCACACACAAGCCCAACGCCATCCAGATGGCGCTGTCCGTCTGCGAGGACCTCATCTCCAACCAGGTGAGCACGTGCACGGTCACATGACCCCGTCTGTCAGACACCTTACGGTGAGAGCCGCCAACACCTAATTAATCCAGCGAGGAGACGAGAATATGTGACAAAGAGCAGAGGGCGGAGCTCAGCTGATTATTGTTATTCAATGTCTGCGCCATGGTTACCATGGTGATGTCGCAGCTTCCCAATAACATGCTAATCTGGCTGCATGGTGCGGCTCATCTTCAGGCCTCAGTGGTGGCAGATTATTAATCCTCGTGTGTGTGCAGTCAGACGAGCAGAGGATGCAGCTGAAGCCACAACACTCTTCACACATTCAACAGCAACATGTTTCCTTTGTGGAGGAAATGAGGCCAACATGGCGGCGGCGTGTCATACAGCGGCTGTGTGTGTGTGCGCCAGAGAGAAAGAGAGTGAGGGAGAGATGGATTAACATCCGCTCTCTCTCTGTAATCCCAGAGCAGAGACAGAGGGATTAACAGGCTGTTTCAGCTTGTATCAGTGAGTGTTCACTTCCTGAAACATCATCAGCTTCACTTCAGCAGAAACAACAACAGTGATCAGGAATTTCAAAACAAACATGACCTCTCCAATAGTCCTTGAATGCATCACGCCTCAAAACCTTTATGCTTCAAAGTGTAAATAAAAAACCAGGAAGCCATGATGGAGTCACATGACCAACATTCAGACAGCGACTGGCTGAGCTGCAGAGCTGTGATGTGTGTGTGTGTGTGTGTGTGTGTGTGTGCAGGTGTATGCCATCCTGGTCAGCCACCCTCCTCAGTCCAACGACCACCTGACCCCCACGCCCGTCTCCTACACCGCCGGCTTCTATCGGATCCCCGTGGTCGGCCTGACGACACGCATGTCCATCTACTCTGACAAGGTCAGCTGACACGCCGCCATGACTCCTCCCACTTCCTCTGGTGTTCATGTGAGCGCCGTAGCCTAAACAAGGTGTGTGACGCTTCCTCCTCAGAGCATCCACCTGTCGTTCCTGCGGACGGTGCCGCCGTACTCCCACCAGGCGCAGGTGTGGTTCGACCTGATGAGGGAGTTCAGGTGGAACCACATCATCCTGATTGTCAGCGACGACCACGAGGGCCGCGCCGCCCAGAAGAGGCTGGAGACGCTGCTGGAGGAGCGGGAGACGAAGGTCAGCTCACACACACACACACACACTGCATAAACACACAATGAGAAAAGGTGTGTGTGTGAGCTGTGTGGTTTCACTGTGTGTGTGTGTGTGTGTGTGTGTGTGAAGTCATCTGTCCTCCATGTTTCAGCAGCAGCTTCTTGTTCTTGTTTTTATCTCCACCAATCAGCTTCAGTCTCTGTCATGTGACTGAACCAATCATGGCCCTCAAACATGGCGTCTCATGAGCATTCTGTACAGTCCTTGTTGTAGTTGTGGAGGTCACATGGCCTCAGTGAGCTGCGGCTCCTGAACGCCTCGCGGCCGCTGCTTTCTTGGTGGAGCTTTAAAAGCTTCTTTGCTTCTCTGGTTGTTTTCTCTCTTCTGTCTGTCGTCATGTTCACGCTTCCTGTTTCTCTTTGCCGCGACTCTGATGGAGGTCAGAGACGTGCAAACACACCTCGGCTGTCCGCTGCCTGTCAGAGTGTGACTTCCTGTTTCACAGATTGCATAAATATTGGAGCAGAGATGCTTTAAAGAGGGAGACATGAATATTACAGCACATTAGTTAAAGTAGGTGAACAGAGCAGTGTGTGTGTGTGTGATGTGATTCATCATGTAATCATCATAAATATCACAGCAGAACGGCAAACCACTCCCGCAAAATTAAAGACATACACTTTCCAAAATAAAAGCCTGTGCTCAGCACTGTTAAACACAGACAGAACACTGAAGAGTGCACTGTGCTCTGTGTGTCCGCTCGTCTGGCTGCTGCTGACCAGGCCAAAACACTGGACCACAAAGAGCTAACAGGCGGCTAAAACCTTCTGTGAAGTACGTCTGTGCACCAACAGGGGGCAGCAGAGTCATCACTGAAACACTGAGCTGAACAGTCAGTCAGTGACCCCTGTCACTCATTGTGTGTGTGTGTGTGTGTGTGTGTGTGTTCAGGGACTTTGTGTTGGATGTAAATTTAATGAAAGGAACATTTGGACTGAGTGGAGGGCTAACGGGACACCGCGCCGCCGCAGCACATTAACTTCAGAGGAAGTTTCATAGCAGGAAGTGGCAGCTAGCTGTGTGTGCGTGTGTGTGTGTGTGTGTGTGTGCGCACTCTGACAGATTTTAAAGTGTCTCTTTGTCCTCTAAAAATAAATCAGACTAAAAAAGAATCTCAGAGTTTGTTGATCTGCTGCAACCAAAACCAGACTGTAATGGTCCTGAAGAGACGAGAGGACAGACAGACAGGCGGACAGTCCGCGCTGCGTTTGTGTCCGGCTCGGACAGCGGATCACCTGTTTGGATGCTTTGCTGCCTCCATTTTCTCTGACTGTCTATAATCTTCTGTGTCTGCATATTTTCTCTGTGCACATCACCCGTCAGACTAAAAACAGGAACTATGAAAACCTCGACCAACAGAACTTTGACTTCAGGAGAACACCCAAGGTATAAACTTGCATGGTCACATGATGCACGCCGCCCAACCAGTCTCTGAGCTCGCCCAGTAGTAGCCAAACACCAGCCAGCCCGCCAGCCCGCCCGAAATCCAACCCGGCTCCAGAGATAGACTCTTATCCTGGTGGCACGTCTTTTCTCCACCATCTCTTTTCTTTCTTTTTGTTTTTCCACACCGGGAATGAGTTCACACTGGCAGGAGAGACGCCCTTCCTCTTCCTCTTCCTCCCCCTCCTCCCCCTCATGTGAAGGGTTGCATGCGGCCGGGCTGAAGCTTGGCTCTGTCTGCAGGTCTGAGGAACACCGCCCACCAGGATCCTCTCACTCCTCTGCAACATCAAACCTTTTCTTTCTTTTGGGAAATGTACCCCCTCCTCCCCCCGCCTCCCTCCTCCCCTCCCCTCCCCTCCCCTCTCAGATCTTTTTTTAATTTGCGGTTGCATCAGCGCTCTCTAACATGCACGTCAGTTTGCATGTGCCACCACTCCACGCAGAACTTTTTGCCCCTCCTTCTTTCAGTTTGCAGATCTTTGAGCACTTCTTGTCTCCATTTTTTTGGCCCCGCCCCCTCCTGTGGTAGCGTGGGTGAGAGGGAGCATGGTCGAGGCTGGGGCGGGGGGGTGGGGGGGGGGAATCTGCCGCTCTTGTGTGGTGGTGCTAATGATGCCTGTCCTATCATGTGTCCTGTGCTGTTCTGTTCTGCCGTCTCTCTAAATGTCCCTCGGTGGCCCCGTCTGTCCCTCCGTCGTCCTCCAGGCAGAGAAGGTCCTGCTGTTCAGCCAAGACACCAACCTGACGGCGCTGCTGCTGGAGGCCAAAGACCTGGAGGCCCGAGTCATCATCCTCTCTGCCAGGTTTGTGCAAACATGGAGCCAAGTGCATGATGGGTAGTGTCCACTCGGCGGCAGTATGGATGGCTGTCAGATCATTAACTTCATTATGACCAGTCATTTGATCAACCAGCATCAAACCTGTGTGGCTGAAACAGGAAGTCCTAAAAAGTGCAGTTCCATCAGCGACCACTGGGAGTCATGTGTCTGTGTCGCCATTCTGACACCAACACCACCAAGTACACAGGTGGAGCTGAGGCGCAGAAACAGGAAGTGCTTAATCTGACACCCAGCTGTCCGTCAAAGTGGACACGCCCTAATTCTCCACAACAGAGCCACCATTTTAACTGAAGACAGAGGTCAGCTCAGTGTGTGTGTGTGTGTGTTTGCAGTGAGGACGAAGCTGCAGCCGTGTATAAAGCAGCCCGGCAGCTCAACATGACCGGCTCTGGTTACGTCTGGCTGGTAGGAGAGCGAGAGATGACGGGCAAAGCTCTGACTGAAGCTCCTGACGGTGCGTGGACTGCTGCCTCCTCCTCTTCCTCCTCCTCTTCCTCGCTCTGTCTGTCTGCAGCTCTGCTTCCATCCAGCACTCAGAAATAGTAACACTTCAGTCACATCTGTTTGAAGCTGGTTATTTATATTCCAGAGCAGAAACAAAGACAGACCTGCTGCTATATTTAAACAAGACAAACGGCTAACAGCTTGATTAAAGGAGTAAAAACATAAAACACACCTTTGAAGTAGATCAGCTCACCTTTAAAACTCACCAGCTTTACAGACCTTAAAGAATAGTAGAGGTTAAATCTAAACTTTAGCTCATCTCCCCTTCAACATATAAAAAGTATTAGACAATCAACAGTGACACTTCACCCTCAGAGGACACACACACACACACACACCAGCGGTCGTTGGCCTGTGTGATTGAATCATGTGAGGATTCAGCCTTTGAGTCCTCAGCAGAAGCAAAGTGTTTGTAGAAGAAGTCTGAGTGAAAGAAGCGGGACAAACAGTAATGGCGTCCTCAGCCCGCGTCACAGCGGCCCGCTGACGGCGGTACGTTCAGTCACACACGGTCCAGATGAAGCAAACCCTCTGAAGCGGTCTCATCCACGCAGCTGTGAGTCGCCTCCTCGGCTCCTCCAGCTGCTAGCCGGACGTTAGCTTAGCTTAGCACATTCAGGAGCTCCTGCTTTTTTTCCAATAAACTACTTGGACTGTTACACATTAACACATTTACACACAAAGTCAAACTAATCACCATATTATCCAGTGTGCGGTGCAGTTTTCCTGCTCGCTCTCTCCTCTTAGCCCCGCCCCTCTCATACCTTAACCAATGGCTACCTTGACTGACAGCGACAGTTCAAACAAAACAAAACAAATGAAAACAAAGGCAGTAGTTTAGATGTTTTGTTTTTGATGAACAGTTGGATGGACTCACCGCTGCTCGCTCGCTCTCTCTCTCTGTCTGTCTGTGTCTCTCGGCCTCTCTGGCAGTCCTGCTGCAGGCCTCAGATGAATGAAGCTAATTGTCGTCGTCGCGTTAGCTTCTCAGCGTCCTGTTGTGTTTCTGGTTTCTCTGCAGGTTGAATGTTTAAACAGGTTTGTGTTTAAAGGTTCAAACCGCTGCCTCAGTGTAAATGTGTGGCTTTAAATGTGTCTAACATCTTTTTGTTTGTTTCATTTTCTATAGTGTGTGTCGTCCGCCCGCCCGTTCTCGCACAAGCTGATAACATGTGCCGCTATGCGGGGTGGGGGGGTTGTCGGGCTGGGGGGGGGGGGGGGGGGGGTAGTGCTGCAGTTTATGTGACGTGTGTCCGGTCACACACTGGTAAGATGCCGCCGCTGCTTCCTGTTTCCTGCTTGATGCTTTGCCCTTTGTGATTGGTCAGTGGAGGCCCTGCCCACATGGAGCCAGGGGGCGGGGTTTATTGCGTGTGCTGATTACCCACGCAGCCAGCTTACTGAGGACGCTTTGTAAAACTTATCCACACATCACCATCAGAGTAAATCCAACATGGCGGCCGGCCCCCCGCTGGCTGCTGGGTAATCAGCTCCTCTCCAGAAGAATCCTCACAGATGTGCACCCCGAACCCCCCAAACAGACCCGGGTCCTCCTGACAGCGTGGCAGGTGTTCGTCTCTGTTTCTCTTCAGGGAAACTGTTTCAGCCTGTCTGCTCATGGCGGCAGCGCTCTGAACACATCCTCTGACTTCCTGCTGTTTGTGCAACAGTTTGTACAATCCCTCTCAGTGAGTTCCCGGTGCGGCGCTGAAACAGTTCCCCGTGGAGACCCGTGTGAGAAGCGGCGCTGCGACACCGTGGATTTTGGTGTTGTCTTTCTTCATCAGACTCGTCACATTATGAGGAAAAGGTTTCTGCATTCAGCTAACAGTCTGCTAGCAGCGTTAGCATTCCTCACTGCCATTGAGTACCAACAGCTAGCGTTAGCCTTTAGCTTCTGTGGTGTGTCTGAGGTTAGCTGAACATGCACTTAGCTTCTCTGAGGTGTTAGCGGGGAATGCTAACAGTGCTAGCCGGCTGCTGGGGGACGATGCAGACGCTCCTCTGAGTCTCTGCTGAAGGAAGACACCAGACACGGTTCATGGTGTCTCAGTGAGGCTTCTCTGTGCCGAGACAAACCGCTGTCAACTCCCAGCATGCACTTTGGTTGTACTGAACACTGACCTGCCGCCTGAAGCCCCAAGTGTGCGTGTTTGAATTACACTGAAGCACCTTTAATTACATGTGTAAGCTAAGGAGTGCGTGTGGGTTTTAATTAAGGTGTGTGTGAATGAGGGCAGCTTCCAGTCTGCAGTCAGTTTAACTTCCTGCTGTGTGTGTGTGTGTGTGGCGCAGGCCTGCTGGGCCTCCAGCTCATTAACGGTAAGAACGAGTCGGCGCACATCGCGGACGCCGTGGCGGTGGTGGCTCAGTCGCTGCAGGAGCTGTTTGAGAAGGAGAACATCACGGAGCCTCCGCGGGGCTGCGTGGGGAACACCAACATCTGGAGGACGGGCCCGCTCTTCAAACGGTCAGTACTCAGGGGTCAGAGGTCACGACGCTTTCAGGCTCTCCTGTAAATGTCAGCTTTTATAGATGTAACTTGATGTGCGCTTCACTGACCGCCTGAAAGCTCAGGACTTTTAACATGTCAGAGCAAAGCGTCTCCTTCAGGAACGCTTCACTGATCTAATCTGGATTCATCTTCAAGTCAGGCTGACACAACTGGGACGATGAATCTGTCAGTGGTCCTCTTCCTCCCCCTCCTCCTCCTCCTCAGTGTGACCTATATAAACCATCAGTGAGGTCGATGATTAGTGTCCAGCATCACGCAGCGTTTCCACAGAAACACAGGTCACATATCTGCTCAGCCTGACTTCGCTGCGCTCTGATTGGCTTTTCAGGGTGCTGATGTCATCAAAGTACCCCGATGGCCTGACGGGACGGATCGAGTTTAACGACGACGGCGACCGTCGCTTCGCCACCTACAGCATCCAGAACTACCAGAAGCCGGGTCGCCTCGTCCAGGTCGGAGTCTTCAACGGATCACAGGTACAGCTGATCGATTATTGATGACCTCAGAGGACAGAACACAGAATCACAGCCTCAGCCTCCTTCATTATGGATGGACTGATGCAGTATTCATGCTGTCATTTAGTGAGCCTGTCACAGAGAGACCTGCTGCAACAACATTACAACCTGTGTGTGTGTGTGTGTGTGTGTGTGTGTATGTGTGCAGGTTGTCATGAACCCTCAGAGGAAGATCATCTGGCCTGGAGGAGAGACAGAGAAGCCAGTTGGATACCAGATGTCGACCAAGCTGAAGGTACTGCTGATGGCTGTGTGTCTGTGTGTGTGAGAGTGTGTGAGAGTGTGTGACTCTAACATGATGCTGCAGCACCTGGGCATCAGGTTTGTGCAGAACAGCATAGTTGTGATACCAAAAAGGAAGGATGCATGAAATGTCACATTTGTCCTACCAGAAATCATCGTGTGTGTGTGTGTGTGTGTGTGTGTGTCAGATTGTGACGATCCATCAGGAGCCATTCGTCTATGTGAAGCCAACAAAGACTGATGGGACGTGTAAGGAGGAGTACACGGTGAACGGAGTCCTCATCAAGAAGGTGATCTGTACTGGACCCAATGGGACAATCCCAGGTACACACACACACACACACACACACACAGTGCTTTTTTATCTGTGTCTGATTAATGAAGGTGTGTGTGTGTCCAGGTCAGCCCATTGTCCCTCAGTGTTGCTATGGTTTCTGCATCGACCTGCTCATCAAGCTGGCCATGAGTATGAACTTCACCTATGAGGTTCACCTGGTGGCTGATGGGAAATTTGGCACACAAGAGCGAGTAAGTGTGTGTGTATGTGTGTGTGTGTGTGTGTGTGTGTGTGTGTGTGTGTATGTGTTCATCCAGATGCTCATGTGTGTGTGTTTCCACCCCTCCAGGTGAACAACAGCAATAAGAAGGAGTGGAACGGGATGATGGGGGAGCTGCTGAGCGGGCTGGCCGACATGATCGTCGCCCCGCTCACCATCAACAACGAGCGCGCTCAGTACATCGAGTTCTCCAAACCCTTTAAGTACCAGGGGCTCACCATCCTCGTCAAGAAGGTGAGCGGCTGCTGACACACTCTTGTTGTTGTTGTGGGTCAGCCTCAGCGTTGACGAGGTCACATGACAGTGTGTGAATGTTCCTTCAGGAAATCCCTCGCAGCACTCTGGATTCATTCATGCAGCCGTTCCAGAGCACACTGTGGCTGTTAGTCGGTCTGTCGGTCCACGTGGTGGCAGTGATGCTTTACCTATTAGACCGGTTCAGGTAAAACACACACACACACACACACTCCACATACTGTGTCTGCACACACTCCCGGCTGTGTGTGTGTGTGTGTGTGTAACACAGCTGTGTGTCTGCAGCCCGTTTGGAAGGTTCAAAGTAAACAGTGAAGAAGAAGAAGAAGACGCCCTCACCCTGTCCTCCGCCATGTGGTTCTCATGGGGAGTACTGCTGAACTCTGGGATAGGAGAAGGTCAGACACCATGATGATGATGATGATGATGATGATGATGGTCATCATGGCCGTCTCGTCCTCACGCCCTGTCCTCTGTCTGCAGGAGCACCCCGGAGCTTCTCAGCCAGGATTCTGGGAATGGTGTGGGCGGGGTTTGCTATGATCATCGTAGCGTCGTATACTGCCAACCTGGCAGCCTTCCTGGTGCTGGACCGGCCTGAGGAGCGCATCACTGGCATCAACGACCCCAGGGTAAGGACGCCGCCTCCGTGAAGGCGCTTCCTGTTGTCCTCTGTCCTCAGTCACAGAGAGCCGTGTGTGTGTGTGTGTTTCAGCTGCGTAACCCATCAGATAAGTTCATCTACGCCACAGTGAAGCAGAGCTCGGTGGATATCTACTTCAGACGGCAGGTGGAGCTGAGCACCATGTACCGCCACATGGAGAAGCACAACTACGAGAGCGCCGCGGAGGCCATCCAAGCCGTCAGAGACAAGTAGGTGAAGCAGACCAGGTGGAGCCTGTACGCCGCCCGTTGCAGTAACATGACCATCCCCCCCCCCCACTCCCCAACAGCAAGCTGCATGCCTTCATCTGGGACAGCGCCGTGCTGGAGTTCGAGGCGTCGCAGAAGTGCGATCTGGTGACGACCGGCGAGTTGTTCTTCCGCTCCGGCTTCGGCATCGGGATGAGGAAGGACAGCCCGTGGAAACAAAACGTCTCCCTGGCTATTCTCAGGTACACACACACACACACACACACACATGCGCACACACAGAGACGCTGAGCACTGTGTCCTCACAGCTCTCATGAGAACGGCTTCATGGAGGATCTGGATAAGACGTGGGTTCGATACCAGGAGTGTGACTCCAGGAGCAACGCCCCCGCCACGCTCACCTTCGAGAACATGGCAGGTAGGACGCCGCCGCCACCGCTGCTGCGTCTGAAGTGAAACACACACACACCTCCTGTGCTCACCTGTTCCCCACAGGTGTGTTCATGCTGGTCGCCGGCGGCATCGTGGCGGGGATCTTCCTCATCTTCATCGAGATCGCCTACAAGCGGCACAAAGATGCGCGCAGGAAACAGATGCAGCTGGCCTTCGCTGCGGTGAACGTGTGGAGGAAGAACCTGCAGGTAGTCTTCCTCACTGTGTGCTTTATTATTTAAAGACAAGCAAATGTTTACTGTTTATTCCTGTTGACCAGACAACAGATTACTGAAGGAGAGGAGCCACTGATTATCCACACGATTAAATTACATTAAATTACATGTTTGTTTGTGACACAAAAATCAATCTGCTGCTTTAACAGACATGATTTCACGCGTGCAGCAGCAGCAGTCTTTCTTCCAGATGTTTCCTGCGCCGGCAGCAGCTGGACTGAACACACATTAGCATGCTGCATTAGCACTTCAAACACCCGCTGCCTCAGGCTAATGGCTAGCCGAGGCTGATTAGCACTTCACACAGCAGAGCAGCATTAGCACAAAGAGCAGTGTAGAAAACATCACACACAGCTGAATGAGCAGCTCATCACCATGGAGTTAGCGTAGCATCACAGGTGTCAGACAAAAATGAATTTGGTTACTAATATAGTACTGATAAGAAGAACAGGACCAACGGAACGATGCATTATTCATTTAAAACAAAAATATATTAAAGTCTGAATAAGAACAGAATGACCAGCAGGGAGCTTGTAGAGCTGTTAGCATAAAGTTAGCCTGCTGTTAGCATACTGTACCATACTGTTAGCCTCCTGTTAGCATACTGTTAGCCTGCTGTTAGCATAAAGTTAGCCTGCTGTTAGCATACTGTTAGCCTCCTGTTAGCATACTGTTAGCCTGCTCTTAGCATAAAGTTAGCCTGCTGTTAGAATACTGTTAGCATACTGTTAGCTTGCTGTTACCGTACTGTTAGCCTGCTCTTAGCATAAAGTTAGCTTGCTGTTAGCATACGGTTAGCTGTCGGCTAACAGCTCACACAGCTCGTCTGTTCGTGCTGTTGTTTTTCTTGCTCTCTGTTTTCGCTCTGATGAACTGGATCCACAGGAGAGCTGCAGCTGTTTCTTCCTGCTAACAAACGCCGCGTCCATCATGTGTTTACATCACATGACCACTTACAGAGCTGACATCATCAGCTGTCATTCATCAAAGCCCCTCCACGGTGAACGCGCCGTGCTCCTCAGGTGGCGTCATGTGGCCACGGAGGTCGCAGAGACCTCCATGTTGTTTCCTTTCATATGAGGCGTTTGCTGACAGTAAGAAAAAAACAGCTCTCACCTGTGCTCACTGTGATGGGTCAAAGGTCAAACTGATGATGTTTTTATATGATGTCAAACACCATGTGACCATCAGCCGTCCACCCCTGTGTTTTTTGTTGATCCCTGCCCCACCCCCCCCCCAGGAGAGACGGCATTATAGCAGCAGAGCGTTGGTATAATGATCCAATGTGTTCATCATCATACTTTCATTCAGGCCTCATCTGCCATCTTTGTGCCCCTCCCCCTTATCTCCCCCACCCCCACAGGACGTACTCCCTCTGCTTCCTCTGGTTGATTTCCTGTCGTGTGTTTGTGGCTGTGGGCAGTAAAACACAACGTTTTACTGAAACATCACTTCATCTGAAACACACACACACACACACACACACACACACACACACACAGTGTATGTATGGAGGTGAGTGTGTGAGAGCAGCAGGCTGTTATATAACCTGCTGCTGTCCTGAGCAGATGGCACACACACACACACACACACACACACACAGGATGGGTCACACTGTGCTGCACGTTGGCGCCCCCTTGTGACGAATGCTTACTGCTCCTGTTGGCCTGAAGTGATGCTGGTGTCTTTGGTGCAGTGTGGCGTTCACTGACCTGCAGTAAACATGGAGGCTGCTGATGGACTGAGGCCAGCTGACTGTGGACTCACAGTGAGGGTCATAGGAGGATTAGGTCCCACACTTTTTACTGCATCGATGGATTTGGAGTCAGGGTTGGGACAGTGGACACCAACCGAAGTCCTGGTCTGAGTGTCCAGCGGTGTGGTCCTGCAGGTCCGCTCAGCTGGCACTAAGAGCTCCGAGCTGAGCCAGGACAGCAGAGTCTGCTGTCTGCAGACTGTGAGACGTCCTGTGTCCCCGCAGCAGGGCGTCCTCACCGCGTCCACATGCTGCTCTGAGATTGGCTGATGACATCTGTTCCTAGAATGTGTCCAACGTGTGTGTGTGTGAGACACAAAGACAAAAATAAAGCTGGTAACCATGGTAACAGGCACAGGAAATAACAGAGCTTCCTCATAAGATGGTGCCTGCATCCCATCGTCCTGCACAGCGTGACGTCAGCCACACACTCACAGACACACACAAAGGACAGCCGTACACTGTGACAGAGGGACAGCGAGCGTGTGGACACAGCTGTCTCTGCTGCGTGTTAATGTGTGTGTGCACCTATCATATGATTTATTGTAGGATAGGAAAAGTAGAGCAGAGCCCGAGCCCAAAACCTCTTTTAGGTCCATCACTTCGACCTCCGACCTCAAACGCCGTAGGGCCTCCGGGGACGGCACGGTAAGGAGATGAAGACCACCCTCCCTCCTCCCTCCTGTCCTCCACCTCCTCCACCTGTCCTCATCTTTTATCTGTTCCGTCTCCTCTTTTATATTTGTCTCCTTTTTTCCCATCATCCTCCTCTCCTCTCACCCTCAGCTCCATCATCTCCTTGCCGACTCATCATGGCCGCCCGTCTGTCAGTCAGCCATCTTTGCCTTCCTGTCTCCATCAGCTCATCTGTCCCACTAAAGACAGACGACAGGAAACAGAGTGAGGACAGACAGAAGCGTCCGCTCGGTCAGGTCAGGGTTTAAAGTCCACACCGTTCACGCCGTCTTCTTGCAAAGGAGAAGTGAAGAGGGCCAGCCTGTGTGGTCTTTGTCCTCTGTGCTGTCCTTTTTCTTGTCCTGTCCTCTGTCCTGTCTTCTGTCTTGTCCTGTCCTCTGTCCTGTTGTGTCCTTCGTTCTGTCATGTCCTGTCCTCTGTCCTGTCTTCTGTCTTGTCCTGTCTTCTGTCCTGTCCTCTGTCCTCTCTGTCTGGTAGTTGCTTCCTCTCCTGTCGTGTCCCTGTCCCTTCTTCATCTCCCACAGACAGACATGTCTTACTGACGTGGTCTCCTGTCCTCACAGGTGGGCCTGCAGTTTCGTCCCTCTAACTTGTCTTCTTTTCAGCGTCCCCTGGCGGCGCTCTGGTGTCTCTAATGCTCTTGTCCTGCAGGACGTCCCTGCCTCTTTTCAGGATGTTAGCGTTCAGCAGGACGCTCTCAGTGTCTCTTTCTCTCTCAGTGTCTTTTAAATCTGCAGTGTCTCTGGTGTGAGGACACGAGGCGTCCCCCGAGGATCTGCTCCTTCCTCTCTGTGATCGTCTCTCTTTATATCAGTGTGTTTCTCTCTCAGTGGATTTGAATGGTGTCAGACTACACACACACTGCCTCTGTCCTCCTCTGCAAGCGACACACACACACACACAGCTGTCCAGTCACATTAACAGCGGTGGGAAGTGACCCCTCCATCATGTCAGTGACACTTCAGCATAACTCTGTTAGCATCTGTTAGCATAGCGCAGCTTACAGCAGGTGAATGTTAGCCAGTGTTAGCAGCATTAGCATGAATGTAGGACGTCACAGACAGGAGACAATGGAGGACGGACAGCCAGAGTTTCCAGATGCAAGTTTAATGTTGCCGGCGGCGTGCCGAGCTTCATGATGGAAGGTCATGTTTAATTCATCAGACTGAGAGAGGCGCTGTGACGACATGTTATTTACTAGTAATGGAGTATTTTAAAGTACTCGAGTACTTCCTCCACCGCTGCTAATAAAAAAGAGGTGAACGTTTAGCGAGTGTGTGTGTGAGAGAGTGTGTTTAATTAATGTGTGTGTTCTGCTCTCTTCTTCTCCACTTTTGTCCCTCCGTCCTTAGCCGTACCCGACTGACATCACCGGCCAGCTCAACCTATCAGATCCCTCCGTCAGCACCGTGGTCTGAGAAAGAGAGCGGGGACGAGCGAGCGAGCTTCACTGCTGCTGCTGAGCCACACACACACACACACAGACCCTCTGGACACACACATCAGACACACACACACAGACCCTCTGGACACACACATCAGACACACAGATACACATCAGACACACACACACATCAGACACACACACAGACCCTCTGGACACACACAGATACACATCAGACACACAGACACACACACACATCAGACCCTCTGGACACACACATCAAACACACAGATACACATCAGACACACACGCACATCAGAGAGACACACACATCACAAGTGGACAGGAAGAAAAATATGATGACATCAGGTCAGTAACACACTGTCCCAGCACACACACACACACACACACACACACACACACACTCAGTGTGACAGTGTTGATCCTAAAGGTAGCAGTACAAACACACACACACCATCTGTCGCCTCAAACACACACACGCGTCTTGCTCCGCTTGCAGCCGTCCACCTCCTCCAACCAGAGGGTCTTTTATTTTGAAAGAACTTTTATTTTGGTAGATGTCTGTGATGTACAGTTCATTCTGTTTCCTGTAAAACTGATTGATCGCTCTGATCGATCAGATTTCCCGAACTCTGAAGCTGGTTCTTATTCCACTAACCAGCGACGCCTCTGAGCCCAAATCCAGCACAGCTCGTTTAAATGAACAGGAACCCGACCGACAGGAACCTGACCGACAGGAACCCGACCGACAGGAACCCGACCGACAGGAACCTGACCGACAGGAACCCGACCGACAGGAACCCAACCTGACCGACAGGAACTCGACCGACAGGAACCCGACCGTCAGGAACCCAACCTGACCGACAGGAACCTGACCGACAGGAACCTGACCGACAGGAACCCGACCGACAGGAACCTGACCGACAGGAACCCGACCGACAGGAACCCGACCGA